>JACXGJ010009040.1:0-25299 GCA_016801105.1 Esox niger
ACAGTGTGTTTTTGGAAGAGGTGGGCTAATTCAGCTGGATGATCATGTGACCTGAGTGTAGTATTAAACCCTAAGGACTGGTTGTTCTGGTTACCCCTCTAATGTTATAAACTTGTCATCCAGTACAACATCATTCACTTTTAATTAAACGTTCCCGTTTTTTTTTGGCCTCTATGAAACTCATGTCACCGCTGGCAATCTCCATCCAGTGATTCTGAAATTGGCCATGCGTTATGTTATCGCTTAATCACTGAATAAAAAGTGGCTAGGCTTTATTAAAAGTGGGTGAGTTAATGACTGTCATTCATCATGCCTCAAAATACATTATTAAAAATGCTGATGATAAGATCTCAAAAAGGTATTTTTGTGAATCAGAAATATAATTTATATTCATTGAAATTCATAATCTCACTGGACAAGTGAGTGAGTCCATCGTGCGAGACAAGAGAAGGCTTAGCTATTCATTGTTAAATGTACTGTGCTTCCTGCCTTTAAAACAGGCTGCTTATGAGGGCTGAGTCTCCATTGTTTTTAAAGACAGCAGAGAGCCAGCATGAATTTGTTTTCACGCAACTGCCCCTTTAACATAAACCATTCCATGACTGCTGCCAAAAAACATTCTGAGTGGTAGTAATTGCACCTTGAATGGTCCAGGAGTGTTGGAGCTCAAAGAGATTTCAGGAAGAGAGTCCTAAAACAGTTCTCCAGTGCATCTTAAAACTTGGTGTGTTTTTAGGTGTATTTTTCTCTGTTCAATGTGTTTTGGCAAACTGTAGTACAAGCCCAGCATGAACGGTGTTTGGCTCTATAGAAGAAAACAGTTGGTATTGTTTGAGGGGGAGAAAATCATCACTCCCCTAGGAGCTGAATGAGGAGGAGGGCATGACAACTACATTATAGAGCACACTCCTCTGGCCCTGTCGTAGGGCAAAAAAGTAACCAATCAAATATAAACCTGTTTCTCCGCCCCTTGCTACCCATGCCCCACATGGAACCCCCCACAATTACAGCCTGTTAATGTGGCCCACATGAGTAGAATCTATGGACGAGTCTCTGTAGGTGTCTGGTTGATTATGATCTCACACCCCTCTCAGTGCTGACCAGAATCATAGCTGGCAGCTATTGACTAGGAAGCTGAAGCTCCTCGCAGGTCCCTAGAGCTCCCAGCCACACTGCTATGCTGTTTTCCTTCTGTCTGGGTTTTCTCTTTAACAATCTACCATACTGTACTAGATTTCTTCTGACCGGTCTTTTTGCTCTGCAACCGTGTTCCAAGGCCCTCTTAAGACATGTTTTGGACATTCCACTTCCCACACTTCTTCCAGGTCCTTCTGTTAAAGTTAACTGTTGTTGAAATGTGGTGAAATTCGGACTAATCGTATGCTTAATGGCCCTTGTCCGCATAGGCAATGATATTCAGGGAATGATATTGCGTGGTGGTTAATGTTGGATCTCAAGTACCATAACTGTTTTCCTTTTATACTCCTGATTTGAATTACTGACGCTGAACAGCCAAAGATTTGTTTCATGTGTAACATCATACGCCGGTTGCATTTTTATATACACAACAACCAAACATGTATTATAATCAATGCAAATGCCTTTAGTCATGAAGCTTAACCTATAACCCTTGTTGACATTGGACTGGTAGTGAATTGACTGAACACTGGGGTAGAAGGGCATTCACAAAGCCGTGCAGAATTCAGTGAATGGGAAATTATAAGTAGTAAAAGATGGAAGGTAGATTGACGTCAGACCATTTCACAATCTGACCACAATACATAGATCACAGTTCCACTGTTGCAGAAAGACTCTCAACAAATATCCTGAGAGAAGATGTTATCCTCTCCCAGCCTCTGGTGTGGATCCCCGAACAATAAAGGCAGAAGTAGCCCCTAAAAATATCCTTATCTATAACCAGCACCAGGTAATGACACTGGGGGGTAAAGTGCTACAAGGGCCTCAATCTCAAATATGATAAAGCCCTGACTCCTTAGGTGAGCTGAAATCAAAAACCTCCATCTTATCTGCCAGAGCCCTTTCCCCCTTTGTGTTCTTTGATCCCATTTAATCTGCAGAGGGGTTGCTGAGGTGAATTTGGGGACTGTATGCCTCCTGCAGCACCCTGCCATCATTAAAGAGCCCTCTATCCGTCCTGACTGGTGGTGCGCCTTTATTAATCCAGCCCGATATGCATGATCCTAGTGCCTGCCTGTACTGCTCCTATGCTAGGTGAACCGGCCTGGCATCACACCCGCCCCCTTAACTTTCACATCTGAAAGCAATTGCAGTTGCAGGGCTCTGTGTGGGGGCTGCCCGGATTCCAGCAAGACCCCCTTACCGGGGGAGAGGAGGGAGGTCAGCGTTGGGAAAAGTGGGGCTGGCAATTAAAATACTCCCTTGCCTTTTGATGGAATTCCCGACGGAGTTAGTCAAAGCGGGATTAATCACTGGCTTTATCCCGGTGATCCTGCATCTCTCTCCCACTCACTGCTTTCCTCTTCTCCCTCCCTCTTTACAAGCCATGTCATTTCCTCATTAATATCCTGGGAAAGGAAATATGGAGCGGCAAGGAAACCCAAACCGTTTCTAGGCTTAAACAATTTTACATATGCCTGCATACTGTTAAAGAGATAATTAGGAATGTTGGCAATGAGGCCCTTTTTCAACTTTTCTAGGGGTCGGTGAACTTGTGGGTATCATTTCTATGAATCTGTGTCTAGCATGAAGGATGTTTGATGTAATGTCGTAGAGTTTGCTCAATCTATATTGGTATAGATGTATCAAGTATATAGGAACATGTAATCATTACACAAACGAGAATGTAATTAGCATTGTTTTTTAAACTGCACAAAGAAATACTTTATACATTTTATCTGAAGTAAATAAAAGGGCCTGAGGGTCCCAATTTTTTTTTTAAACCCTGACTAAAAGTAGTTAATATTTCTCTCAAATCAAACAAAGTGGGCACAACCTCTTTGAAAATGTGTGTCTTTCACTCGTTCCCATAAACACTAGCCCTGTTATCAATGGATTTCATGCATTGTATTACAACCTGTAATTTAATTTACATTGTGCTTGAGACCCCAGATAATTACAAGGGTTTATGCTCAGAATGAATAGTTGGGGCTTTGTAAAGTTGAAATAGACATTTTCCTTGTTGTACTCAGGGCCCACTTTTACTAATGTTCCTTTGAAACATATAATTTTTTCAGCAAATCCCCCCTTTAAAGGAAAGTTCAGGGAATTGCAATAAGCCAAATGTAAAAGATGATTCCCTTTCTGTCAAACCCATGCTCATTATTTAACCGTTCCCT
The DNA here is from genome assembly GCA_016801105.1 of Esox niger. Lineage (NCBI taxonomy): Eukaryota > Metazoa > Chordata > Actinopteri > Esociformes > Esocidae > Esox > Esox niger. Next base: position 3,318 of record JACXGJ010009040.1, read on the forward strand.
ACTATAATTTAGATTATTGGCCATCTCACTCACACACATACGTATATAGTTAAACATATCCCAATTCCTTCAAAGTCCAAATCATAGAAGCTCCGCCGATGTTTTATGGTATTAGTCATCCAGCCCTGGCATGAAAAGAACACACCCACCCTGTTTTTGGAGAAAACACACAGGCACACGCGCACACACGCGCACAGACTGCTTCCCAGGTCTTGATTATCAGGCTAATTTGCAGAAAGCGCACAACGTCGGCGCGGTCCGGACACAACGAAATGAAAATGGCCCCCTCTGAAGAATTCCAATGGCACTATGAACAAGGATCGCTGACAATATGCCTGCTTCCGCTCCCTGGCTCGTTTAGCAGTAACCTCCCTGGTGTTTGACAGGCAGCCGTGGCCTACCGCGCTCATCCTGGTGAGGTAAATCAGGTGTGGTTGGAGCGGCAGTAACCCGGTCGCTTGGACTGGGACTTCCCACTGTCATGGAGTGGGACAATTTAATTGGATAAAAAGGGAGGTGAGATTAGCGGCACCTGAACGAGGATCCTCAGAAGACCCTGCTCCAAGATAAACGACAGCCCCAGGCCATGGTGGCGGCATGACAAACGACCTGCTGAGGAACAGGAAAATCGTTTCCCTTCCGCCCGCTGTAGGTGGCGCGAGCAGTGAGAGGGAGGATGACTTGATGATAAGAGCATTGTGGACAGTAGATGGAAGAACATCCTCTATGTCCTCCCACAATGTTTGGAAACTTGTCGCAAAACAGAGAAGCCATTTGATAGCATATGTATTTGTATGTGTTTGGATTTTCCCCTGGCGGTCATCTGGCCTCAACATCCCACCCAAGTCTCTTCAGGCTACTTCCAAGGTCCGGGGGCATGATGCTGATTGGTGGGAGGGACGGATGTAGGAGTGTGGATGACAGTTAGCATTACTGGACGCTGGCATCTTCTAGGATGAAAGCAATTAGTTTAATTCAGACCTTGTTTGGATTACAGCCGACCAGCTTCTGAGTAAAGTCTGTCTGTCAGACGCCAGGTGTTCACAGCAGGTGCATAAACTTGTGTCAAACCGTCAGCTGGAAGAGCGGGCATTGAGCGAGTCCACTGTTTCTGTCTGGGTTTGATAGGTGGGCTTGTCATTGCATAAGATCACAGGGAAACCGCAACGCCCACGACATAGCTCGCTAATGCTAAAGCAAGTAGCGGTCGCCACAAGTAGCCGGCCATGCTCACGCTTGTAGGGCTACTTAAACAGAGGTAGCAGTGCTGGTGTCTATTATAGGTCAACACAGACTTGTGCGGCAAGGCGTCTGGCAGGCCCTGGCGGCTACATTCTTTCCCATCTGATAGCGGCACTTATCTGGTTGAGATGGAGGTGCTGACTATGAGATGCGTGTTGGGCTTTACAGTAACATCAACACATTCCAGTCACACATTCCTCACGGCCAGTGAAAACACAGCCGGCCCCGATAACAGAAAGGGCAATCAAAACAGCGATAAATTGTGCCGGATATAAAGCACTGCTAAACAAACTGCAGAGCGGTTCAAACAAATACTTTCCCTAGTGGATCTAAATGGCTGTAATACCCTGGGCTGGGCCTGTTTCAGCTCCACTGGCTGTATTGTGGTCAGGCTTTGTGTCTGCCTTGCCCTCCATTATGCCGCCAGCGCAACAGCACCTACAGCCGGAAGACAGCAAGGAGCTTCCAGTCTCCTGACTGAGTCCCTTCAAAACCTCAGCTCACTACATTGCTAGCCTACCTCTGATTTGTTATTGTGTATCACATTTTTCCCCCCAAACCGTAATCATACTCCTGTTTCTGCTTTACTGTACTAGCAGTCAAGATGTTATCTGCATATCAGCGGCATTTATTCTACTGATAAGATTACAAACATTTTTGGGCCTAGAGCCCCAGTGTCACAACCATTTGGAGTTCCAGCAGCACCATGGGTCGCTCCTGGATCTGATATCGCCCCATCCAGGACTGGCCCTGACCGGGAACAGTTGGTGGCTAATGCGCCGCAGCAGGTACATAGCTAGTGTTTCACCGGCAAGCCGAGCCAGAACAACGCCATGCCGGTAATACGGATCACTGAGAGGCTTGTCTTGCAGGAGAGCCGCAGTCGGGCTTATCGCTGATCCGCCATCTTCCATCCCTGGGTCTTCCACTTCAAAGCCGTCTCAGAGCCTGGCGTAATGAAAATCACCTGCTCCAGATGAGGCGGGGAAGTATTTAGTGAGAAGGGAGATTGAGATAAAGAAAAGGAAATAAAGAAAAGCGGCAGTATTAGATGGGGCTCAGGGAAGATGAAGGCAAGGGCAGAACGTGACTGCAGCACCAGGAGGTTCCCTGGGTCTTTGCTTTGGAGGGTTTTGGGCTCATGACGGTTCCACCATCCTCTTCTCAGGTTGGGTCGGCTCCCGCCAAACCCAACGTTTACACTGCTGAGACACCGGCTGACTCTGAGAGGAGACAGATTTTCTTTCACCCTCACCTTCTTTTTATCTTTTCACGGTTACTAATGGAGTGCAGCTTTCTCGCTCTCCCTTACTTTTTTTCCCTTACTATTGTGATCGGACTAGTTGATATAAAATCAAAGCCATACGTCTTGATTTTTACCTATAGAAACATTGAATAGCTGTAAGCAGAAATTATCATAATATACAGTACATAAACATCAAATGTATTCAAGATCAGAGAGGTGCTGATGTGTGTTAAATCCTTCTTCGAGCTAAAGTACTTTAGAGTTACTGAGTGATTACATGTATTGCTGTATTATTGGCATTCAACTGAAAATCTGGGCTCACAAATTAGAAGGTCCCTGCTTAATCACGTAGGTTACCATTGCAGATTCTCCACACCAGAAACTCAATAAGTTGTGTAGGATACGACATGGCTGATTTCTAACAGTTGCTTTGTGGGGGTTGGCAGATGCTGTCCCTTGAGCGCCTGTTACCAGGTCACCCACCCTGGTAACAGTCCTCATCCTCCCTGGCTACACTCCTCATACACCCTCCTCTGCCCCTGTATACCCATCTCCATTCCTCCTCATCCCTGTCCTCAGACCCCCTCCTCAGTCCCCTCCACTACTCCCCCTCTGTAGTGCCCCTTCTCAATCTCCCTCACTGCTCCCCCAATCCCCCTCCTCGGTCCCCTTCGCTACTCCCCCTCCACATTCCCCTTCACTATTCCCCCCTCAGTCCCCCACCATAGTCTGCCTCACTACACCCCCTCAGTCTCCCTGTTCGGACCGACTCATTTACCCCTGATCAGACGCCCTCTTCACTCCCATCACTCTCCCCCAATTCCCACTCACTCAGAACCTCGGCCCCACTAATCTGATGCCATGTTCAATGCATCACCTACCATGTGTTTCTCTCTATAGAAAGCCACGCAGGGGTTACTGATACCAGCCTCTTCACAGCACCCTGCCCACTGCTGTTTTCTGAACTGATCACATAGACTGGTCATGTATCACTTCAAAGCTTTCATACAAATTATTGGCGGGGATAACGGAGAAAAAATATTGATGTTTCTTTAATGTCTGTAAGATTAACTCTGTAGCATTTGTAGAGCCTTTTTGACATACAATACTACCATTCCAACTGCTTCAACAATGTCTTTTAAAGTTTCATATCAAAAACACATGTTTGTGTTTGGACAGTTTTTCTCATGTACAGCAACACATTCTTACATGAATCATTGGTTTTACATATTTAATTGAAATTCCTTTCAGATTTATTTGTGAAATGTTCTCATATATGAAATAGAATGAAATGGCATAGACAAGGATATGACTTCATTCATCACGTGGCATTCATTTAACCCATGCTAGACCACACTCGGGGTTGCTGGACTATTGGCCCTGGTTAATTAACATGGCTCTACCTTAACCTTCACCATGCAGGGGTCATTAATCATGCGTCAGACAGTGAGTCTGTAACAGTTTACTGCAGGATCCGCCTACCTGTAGAAATGACCCTGCTTCCTGACGTTGTGTATCACTGTACGCGAAGGACGAGGTATGAGGAAAGATCAGAAAAGGAAAATGATAGCGTCATTTTGATAGTCTTCTATTTCCTGATCACTGCCAGGTGGAATCAGGGCCCTAGGCAAGATTTTAGCTGGTGCTCCTTGCATCGAAGCCAATTCAACTACAGGTTTTCTTTATTTTAGAAACAAAAAAATATATAAAAAATGAAACTGCATTAAAAAATAAGTGACAAAACAAGTGATAAATACAATATAAATAAGAGTGTTGCACAAAAATAATATACTGTATATTGTTAACAATAAATATATTACAGAATATATATTGATTCTGCATCACGGAGCTGTGTTAAGGTAGAGGGGACAGGAGCACTTGATTCTGCATCACTGGGCTGTGTTGAGGTAGAGTGGACAGGAGCACTTGATGATGCATCACAGGGCTTTGTTGAGGTAGAGGGGACAGGAGCGCTTGATGTTGCATGGATGGGCTGTGCTGAGGTAGAGGTGTCTCAGGTTGCCCAGGATCAACAGGGGAGGAATTCAAGTATTGCAAAAGTGCATCTGTAGAGAGAAGAGTAGTATGTGACCATTGGGTGTTACATTATATTAATAAAAAAGCTGCTGATGGTAAAACTATTAAATAATAGCACCTAAACCACAGTATAGCCTAAACACAAATAGCAAGAACAATTACTGTACACCTAGCACTTCTCTAGCATGTTGTTTGCTATAATACAGTGGTTCCCAACCTTTTCAACTTACTGTACCACCGACCGAATTTTGCTCTGCTTGGAGTACCCCTGATGTACCCCCTCATGTTAATTTCACTAGTAAGCCTATGGTGTCATGAGGGTTTTCAAGTACCCCCTGTGGAGAGGACAAGTACCCCCAGGGGTCCTAGTACCCCTGGTTGGGGACCACTGCTATAATACATAAGACTAATCAATGATGAAAATGCAAAGGCTAACAACTAATAATTATAATTGGGGATGGGAAAGGAAAAGCATTCTAATTAACGTTTTCAAACAGGGCTAACACTGGCTAACTAGACTAGCTTAGATGTCAATAAAATGTAAGAAATAAAGTGTATTTCTCTAAATTATGTAATAATCCCCAAACACCTGAATAACTATCCATCATTCCCTAATGAATTTGCGGGTAAAAGTAACTAACTCTAGCTAACTATTTCAATTAGGGAAGGTTACTAGTATTAGTCCAAAGTAAGCTAGCTAGTACTTCTCCAACGACAACTACTATGTAAATATATACACTATTCATTCCTCACATTACCTCTTGTCCTTATCCCGTTTTTCCTATTCTCTTCTTTTGCCTCCCTGGGCGCCAGAGGACTTCGGTCTTTTACACACCATTTGAAGTAGGCTACTGACGCTAATTACTCATGTTTCACATTCGGCGTCGCTTAAAACTTTAGATAACTGAACTCGCCCATCCCCCGCAAACAAGTATAACTATGAGAGCGGGGAGCGGCACTAGGGGCAACACAGAAAATGTGGCCTGATGAGTTATGTAGTTATGTTGTTTTGTGGGCTTTTGCTTTACTGTAATATTTCGAATTAATAGTAAAATAGTATTTGTAAAAAAATGTCAAAGTAAAAAAATCTATTTTGGGCGCCCATAGGTATGGATGGCGCCCCTAAGATTGGCCTATTCGCCTATGCCAGGGGCCCTGGGTGGAATGCAGAGTGGGAAGATTGAGCCATTTGTTGAATTCTGAGAGCTGTTAGTTAAACATCCCCAAACATCCACTATCATTTAAGCATGACTAGACCCATTTTGAGGGAAGAGAAGTGTGACAGTAGTACAGCGTTTCCATCAGTAGCACTGTCATATCTTGGTGAGAAGTGATGAAGTGTCAAAACTATGTTGCACAAACTATATATTAGCTGCTGCACAGGCAGACATACCTGCTATGTCTCATGACCCACTTAGGACCTATTATGACACTTCCTTTGGCCCGCATGGGTTTCAGGAGTCAGGGTGGGTGTTAATTCCTGTTTCTTGTTTCCGGGCAAGAGGTCAAGTAGGTGAGACAGCAAGGAGTATCACTACTGTCTTAACATTACAAATCATGCATGCCTGAGTCACAGCTCATCACATAAAAAAGAAACTCAAAACCAGAACATTACACAAACCCACAGTTAAGCAACTCGCATTGCTTCACACTCTAATAGCAGTCCACAATGCCAAAAGCTCAATTTAGGGATCTGATGAGATCTCTCTCCCTCCCTCTCTCTTTCACTCTCACCCCTCCCCTGCTAATACATTAGAACAGTGTGAGTTCAGACAGAACCCCCAGTAACTACAAGTCTCTGTCAACAGCCACATAATGCCGGGCAGCGGAGAGATAAACCAGGATGTCTGTCCCCCTCTGCCCCTGGCCATCACAGCCACTCAGCTGAGAGAGGAGGGGTTCAGGGGTCTGGTATCTTCAGGACTGACAGTTAGATTGTCCAGCCAATTCTGCTCTGGTAACTAAATTGGGAGACTGGGCCAGCTAAAACCCCAGGAGGCTTATTGTCCCAAAACAGCCCCAACCAGGCTTCAAACTCCTGAGGGTCTAACCCAAGCTGGCAGGCACAAACATGGAAACGTCTCCTCCTGCTTTGCGCTGGCCCTTGTCTCACCTCCACCGAAGTGACATGTGGAAACATGTTATTAGAGTCTGTTTCCAGAGCCAGCTGCCCTGCACAACCTCCCCCCCCTACCCACACAGACATCACCCGAAGCCTGCTTGATGGACCTGACATCCAGGCCACTGCCTCAGCGCTAGAAGCTCTGACTGGTTTGCTGACTGGCTGGTTGGCTCTTTGGCTGGTTGGCTGTCTTAGATCTTGTCCTGCCCCACCCCCCACCTCCTATCCCAGTCTCCCTTCCTCCCACACAAACCTGAAACAGCCCCCCTGCTCCCCAGTATCAGTCCAACTTAAATACACATAACAGCACTTCCTGGAATAAACCAAGAAGTCCCTTTTGTAATAAATCATTCAAATCAATTGTGGTAGTTTTGTGACCGCTCTGGAGGTTGGAGAGCTGGAGTGGCTCTGGCAGTGGGAAAATGGTCTTCTTCTCAAAGTGTTGGGTGAAATGCAATAAAGCCAATGATAATGCAAGCCATAAGCTGACGCCACCATGGATAGGTTTCCTTTTCTATGCTGTCCACAGCATCTAGACTGGAATACCTCCCATATCACACCATCCTGACGCCGAAACAGACATCTTCTTGAGTGCCAATATTACCACTTCTCTCAGCCAGTAGCACTGTATAGCTCTATACTGCTATATCTAGGTAGGTGGAACACACAGATGAAATCAGATCAGCAGATCACACCAACATTAATGGGAAGCATATATCCCATTGAGGCCATTGGGTCTCGTTTTATACGCAACACTTGGAGCACCCACAGAGAGCTGGCACTTTAAAATGGCTCATGGAATCCTGTCAAATTTATTTTTCCACATATGTCATTTAACACTAGCACTATTGTTAAATCACTGTTCTTGACGGTAATCGTCATTTGAATTTCCAAAGAAAAGTTGTTGCAAAAGTGCCTAGATCGTGATCCGCTAGCACACATCTTCTCAAAGTAGGCCATCCAGATCCAGTTTAATCAGCTTCAAGTCTTATTCCTTACCCGGTAAAGAAGCACAATTGTGGGTTTTGTAGACTGGAAACCCCTCTCTTCATTACATTCACCCCACATAATGGCGTTTGCTCAGCTCTGCTTTATGCTATCCTCAATTTCCCCATTCGTTGTACAGTTGAGCTGCTGTAAACATAATATCAGGCCTGTTTTAGTGAGAGGCCTGGTGGTGCCCGCGTTAGACCACAGCCCGCTTACTTGCTGAAGGATAGGGTTCCCTCTGCCAGTCGGCATGGAACATTGTTTTCCTTGGGTCTCTGCCATTCTAGGCATTTCCAAACCTTTCAAAGCAAACAGCACCAGAGCTGCTAAATTCTCCCCGTCAATGGGAGAACGGCTTGGCATTCGACCTTCACCTTCCACGGTCCTCCTCATAATGTGGTGTATTCCAATTTTCTCATGTTGACAAAAGTCTTAGGGAGAAAAGGAGGTCATTGTTCAAGCTTGTTGAGTCTTCGTGTGACTTCACCCGCCCTGAACTCCATTGCTTTCCCAACCAAACCTTAGCCCACTTGTCAAGGCTAACCCCTGTCGCTATTCTCTAAGGGACAAAAATCACTTTGTCAGATTTCGTTCATTAAAATGCCTTGCAAAGGTTTTGAACTCTTGCTGCAATTCAGTCGCCGGCTCTGGTCTCAACATTCTCGGAAAACTTCAAGTTCTTTTGATTCAAAACTGTGAAACCTCTTGGATTTCATTTGGCTTGCTGTTAGCTCCCTGGAGAAAATATAGGAACACTGAGGCCAGAACATTAAGGCCAATTTATAACAATCTCAGCACAGAGGACTAATTGATGGAATCCCAATGTCAATTCGGTTTCAGCTTTTGTATTCGATTATTGATACTACTGCCTATAAAACATGGGCTAATTTAGTGTAGACCAAACCCAAATCCTGCCTGAAACCTGTCTTGTGCATTATTCAGCTCATTGCTAATGGCTGCTTGGATTCAACAAGACACTTTGGAACGTGTCACTCTTCGGCTGTTTTCCCTGTTGAGTCCCGAGATAAACGTTACTAGGACATACATGTACAAATACCTGGGGGTTTTGTCTGGCTGCTACCAGGCCTCTCCACAGACAGACAGAACTGTCGTTGGTGGGGCAATGCAGATGGCTCACATGTGCTGCCCTCAATCAGGGGGTCTGATCTCCGAGGTTATTGTTAATTACAGATTATTGCTGAACCTTAAACGAAGCCATGGGCTACGGCCGGTCAGTGGACTTGGAACAATTAGTAACGGCCCAGCTCTGTGTTTATAGTAATTCATGAGCCGTGTCCAATTAGGAGGGTCGCTGTGAAATTCTATTTCATTTCAGAGATTTTGTTTTGGGTCCTTTAAAGTTAAGGCGGCGTAAAAGGTGCAAAGGGGTTGCCATGTTTAATCACTGTTTCCGCCTCTCACCATATGAACAGTCTGCTTATCAGCCAATAGGATGCTGGCTTGGAACTCTACTAACACTGAGAACAGATCCATGACTTGGCTCTCTGGGCTTATATCACCTTCACTGAGGTCAGAGGGGAAACTTGAAAGTCTATAGCAGAGCACCTCAAGGCTACAGAACACTGACTCAGTACCAGAACCACCCTCCATAGTTCATGTTCTGTATAATAATAATGAAGGTGCCACAAGTGGAAGAAGGAGAAAGAGAAAAACGAGCAGCCAATAGTCCGGCTGGCCCGGTACTCAGTGTTTGTGTCTATGATAGCTCCCAAGTAAATTGGATCATCAATCATCCAGCATTACACAGGAGAGAGAAAAAAAACCCACTAACATTGTAACGTCAGGGTTAGACAGACCCACATGTGGAATTGTTTAAAGGCTAATCCTGATATAGGCGTGGGGAGCGGAAGGGCACCAGATAGCCCCCCAATCTCCCCACCCCCTTTTCTACCGACTCTCCCCCAAATGACAAATCATACACCCCGCTCCCTCAACACATAAACTCCTGACTGCAGCAATGTGTCCATCTAATTGTGCACTTCCTACAACAAGCGACCAGAAGGTTGTCTGGTCGTGGCGCTGCTATTCCTGTGATTACTCTATTCTACAACAGGGCTATTTCAATTCAACGGGGCAGGTCAGAGCCAAAGCAAATGTTCACTGTGTGCCAAAATGGAGAGGAGAAAAACACCATTACTTGGCTCATGATAAACATTGCTTTCAGCGGTCCAGTATTCGGCAGCTTACAAGACCGGGCCGAGGGTGAAATCCCTAATACAGCAAAAGCAAAAATGTCCAGTGCTGCGGTGTTCAGACCTTAAACTTAGTTTGCCCCAGCATAAGAGCAGGGTTAAAGGTGAGACCCGGGAAAGAAACAGCTTCAGGTTGCATATAATCTATGATGTCTGGAGGGCTTAAAAACGGAACAACTCTCCCAGGGATATGGACAGCTTGTCGAATAGCGTACAAATAAATATGAAAAGGGGGGATGGTTGGTGGCAACATCTGGTGTTGCTTTTTGTTCCATGTGTTTGTTCACCAGCCACCAAGGAACACAGAAGTCAAAAAAGCGTTTTTGTTCTCCTTTTTTCTCTTGCACTCCCACAAAGATCTGATCTGGCAGGCTCTTTATTCTCCACACGGCTGTGCTGTGCATAAGAACAGAGGGTTTTGGGGGGATTTCTGGCCTGATGGAGAACTGACAGTTGAGGCCTGGGGGTGCTATCAGGGTACGGAGACCCGGAGCAGCGAGAGTTGCCTGGTGCTGCCGGTTCCCTGAAGCCTCACCACAGAGCTGTACTGTGCGTGTATCTTTCTGTCCATCTCTCTCTTAATGAGCTGAGACAATGTGGATATAATTAGCAAATTAGCATCTCTATGTGGCGCTGGCGACTGGGGGGCTGGCAACTCCGACAGGCACTGAGATGGACACAGGCACTTTCCTCACACGGGAAGCCATCAACGTTGACCAGCAAGTGTTTAGCCGGCTGGCCGCCACAGGGGCAGGCTATTGGCTCACTCACACTGCGATTCAGCAGGGTGCCAGGGACTCGGGAGAGCGCGCCATTTCCTATTCTTGTTTTGTTTGCTGTTCTACTTGTGCTAAGCTCACAGGAACCACTTCCAAGTCAGGGTTAACAGCTGTAAGGTTAATAAAAAAAGGAAAACACAAGTTATCTCTGTCAACCTTGATAGAAATGGTCAGGTTGACCTGAAATGTAATGAGAAACTTTCTCAGTGAACCAGGTGATGACTTACACAGCTTGTAATGAGTGGGAGTATTTTTTTTATAGCTATTGCTTTTTAAAATATTCTCTCTTACCAAACCAAAATCCAGAAGAGCACAGTGCAATTCAGCCTAACTGACAGAGAGTGACAGAAAGCAGAAAGAGGAAATCCATATATGTTCCCTTTCCCCTGCTTTGGTCTTCCACCCTACTCCTAAAGCTCTAAGATGGGCAGAGAGATTGACGTAATTGGTGGAAAGTTTGGATTTCTCTTTATGTTAAAGCCATCCATTATAAGGAGCTCTCATGTCTAATGGCACGCTAATGGCTCTTTTCCTTAGACAGGTCTTTGGCGGGCCTAGTCTAAGCATTGCAGTGGGCCTCTGCTCTGCAAACTGATCTCCCAAGCAATGTTTCTCTAGCATAGTGTCCATACGTTTCCTGGGACACCATTTGGATATGACATGTACATACTGTGTGTGTTCAATATGATCCCCCAAGGTCCGTTTTAACACCCCGGATCATCTGAACCCAGCATCCACCAACCTCACTTTCACTCCTTGTCTCCCTTTCACTGGTGTTATATTGAATGCAGAGACACAACCCAACTTGAAAGTAGGCCTTCTGGACAATTTGAATGACGGCCGTATGGGAAGTGCCCTTGAACCTCCAGGCTCCTCCGGGTCTCTCTTCGCCATGCTTGTTAACCACACTCGTCCACAGGTGGATGACAGAACATTCCTTGTCCCAGCGATGAGAAAGGGAAAAGGTAAAGTACAAAGTAAACCCTCTTAACCCTTAAACACACAGACATGCCCCTGATTTATGTGACGGCTGCTGCTGCCGTATGTGTGTGTGTGTGTGTGTGTGTGTGTGTCAGTTATATCTCGGCACACATGGTTCACAGCTTAGCTACATGCCCCTCACTCAGTCCCCAGGCTGAGGAATTAGTTAACTCTTCACCTTGATCTGAGAGGCATAGAGCTGTATCTGCAAACCAGTGACATCTGGGCTCAGATAGAGAGGTAGACGTGTGACCCCACTGTCTGATCCAGACACCTTCTCTTATGCAACGGCAATGAGAGAGCGTGGTAGAGGGCTAGAGAAAAGGGGAGAGGCACAGGGGAAAGGAGAGCAGTAGAGTCCAGAATGTCATAAACAGCGTCTCAATTTGCTCTTAGCTGAAAATACTGTAAGTGGATTATCCTGGCAGACAGCAGTTGATTCAATCTCCTCCGTCCGTTAAACAAGTCTCATAGGAGGAGTAGCACTGGACAGAGAAGAAGAAGAGTCTCCAAGTCAGTGTCTGAGGCAGATGCTGGCTTGCTTTGCTTTACTCTATACTGTACATTGATGTCCAGATATAAGCAACATGATTTGCCAGTGAAATTAGATCATTCATTTTGATAAGAACAAATAAAAAAGCCCACATTTTCAGTTAATTTTCCATTAAGGAAAGATATGTACATATTACTAAAGTTTTTTTTTTTCCACAATTTGTTTCTAAGGCTATTGACTGTCTGTTTTTTGTTTGTCTAGTTTTAGCTAAATGTATAAATCCTACAATATAGTTATTACAACGCTAGAACCACATCAACCACCAATACAAAGTTACAATAATTATTTACTGAAAGAACATCTAAATGTAGGTCTAGTGGTGATTGACAAGTGGTGAGTGTTAATACATATATATTCTGGTGTTAAGTGCTTCAATTCGGTTATAAAAACATCAGTATATAGGTTCGTTTTCTCACCAGATGAGGGCACTGCAGCTGTAAAATGTCATCATGGTGCTCTTTGAGAACTGGTTGAGTGAAGACTGGATGAGAATCAAGCCTGGGTGAGTGAAAACTGAATGAGTGACGACTGGATAAGGATAAAGACTGAATAGAAGTGAAGGCTGGATGAGAATGAAGTTGGGGCTGCATTTTATTTAGTTTATGTGTAGGTCTATCGATATAAGTGAAATTTTATTAATTTCTTTTTATGCTTTGACAACTTTAAAACGCAGGTCAACATAATATGGTGAACGACAATCTCAGCTTTATTGTAGCGGGCAGCCTTCAACTTATAATTGGCTACCCTACACAACTATTTTCAAAAGGCGTGCTTGTCCTGATCACTGAGTTATTCTAAAAGCACGTGTCACTGTTATATACACTTCTATTTTAACAATAGCCTGCTACTAGAAACAAAACGTATCACCTCATTACCAGCCAACATCAGTTAAAAGTCCCGTTATTTGTTGCAAATGCACACCTATTTTAAGACCTAAAAAGGAAACGTAAATATTCAGTATTTTTCCATGAAGACTGACAAACACTCAAAAAGTGCATAGAACTTCATTGATTCACATGTTGATTGTATAGAGCAGATGAGTGCCATTAAAAAAAGTTATAAGAACTTTCTGCTTTTGGTGACATCAGCGCACTGTGAACCAGTAGGAATCTGAAGTGGAGAATTTGGGGGTTGGAAATAGGTATGAGTTTTCTCGCAGGGACTCCAGCCTACATGCGCTCCGCTGAAGTTTTGTGATTACGAGTTCTAGTGTTTCTAAAAGACATCAATTTAAATTGGACTGTGTGGTGCTGCTTACTATCTGGAGTTCACGCAAGAAATGAGACATTGTTATCACGTCTACTTAATGTAGGCCAACATTTCTTCATTGGACTTATTAAAAATAATTTGGAGAGGTTACGAGGAAGATTGTTTGAAAGTAAAATTATAAACGAATTTGGGAATTTGAAGACTTCTGATATTTAATTTAAAAGGAGGATTTTTTTCACTATCAAATATTTCAACAGTTTTGTATCAATGGTGAGGAAACAGCAGAACACGAGTCGGACTTTGAATGAGCGCAACTCCGCGTTGATTTTCTTTAGGAAGTTACTCAACTTTGAGGAATTGGTCTATTCATATTCTTAGATTCTGGACACATTTTAACTTTCCATTTAAACTTTTAGGGATTACTTCTTTATACCACTTTTTTCTCTAGTGTTGAATTATTTTACTTTTAAAGACTTGTTTGCCACGGTGGATACCATGCTACCGACTGTGCAAGAGAAGTGGACGGCGTATCACTGGTGTATATGGTTTCTTCTGTGCGGATTGCTGTGCTCTGCCGCGGTGAATGGATGTCCTCACAAATGCAGTTGCTCTGGATCTCATGTGGATTGCCAGGGTCAAGGCTTCAGGACCGTGCCAAAAGGAATACCTAGAAACGCGGAACGTTTGTAAGTAGATAAATAAAACAACCCTTAGCGCATAATGCGTACATTTCTGTGGTTAGAACCTAGATCATGTAATAGCAGTTACTGGAGTATTATTAAAATGTTACTATAAAGAGCATGTTTTATGCGGTTGTAATAAATGATAAACAATGAAGATGCGACGCATCTGGCACCTGCCTTGTACGCGTGCCTTAGTCAGCTGCAGCTGTTGATCTTTAGAACGCGGACATGTTCCCTAAAAAAATGACAGTTCTTCAGTTGAACAATTATCTGTTCTTTATGCGAAAATCGAGTATTCACAGTTTTTAAGTTATTATTTAAATAGAACCAACTATTTAAATGTTTTTGAGGCGGTTACCACTGTGTGTATTTTATTTAACTTATTTTAACGGAAGAGCTATTATTGATCGAGCCTCTACGGGTCCTGTCTGATCACGCTAACCAGGCATAGATAAGTATGTCATTCAGTAAAATTGTGAACCAATCAGACCAGAAGTGGCTTAACGAAGTTTATAAATGAGTACCAAATAATGAGTCGCCCTAGTCCCCTCAGACATCCAAACTTCTGTAACCTAAATCTTAATTCAGCAAAATATAATAATTAATAGTTTTAACTTAAAGGGAAATCAGAAATGTTAAATATTATCAGTTGATAACAAAGCCTTGTACAATAATTAAACAGGGAGTAAGTAGGAACAGCTGGAAAGGATGTGACACAGAGTTGTGAGTCACCAATATTATTGTTAAAATCAAGACATCTGCCTGTGTGTCAGGTGCCATGTGCCATGTGCATTGTCACTTTTGGAAGTGCCAGTAACTGAGGTCTGACCTGTGGCTTCATTGTAGCCTGAAGCCTCCACATTTTATTTCAAGTCCAGTCAGCCACGGCCAAATTAACCTGAGGACTATGCATGAAATTACATTCCGATGGAGAAGCGGGTCCCAAAATCCCTGAAAATGCGGTGCTTTCACCTCTGGTGATCCGAAGAGATGGAACCTATTATCTAGCATAACTAAGCAGCTTAAGGACAGCAGGGGTTACAAAACACAACGCGCTGCAACAATAAACAATCATTTTGCATGGAAGTGGTATGAAAGCAAACCGGTCGCATTAGCCATGGGCTAGTTGACCCCCTAAGACCTGTTGAATTCGAGAGCGCAATCCCAATCCATTTAACACTGAGAGAAAATAAATAATTATACCATGCTAGATTTGAGTGTTCTCTTTTAGGTTAAAGTGTTTAAACTGTCTTTATTACATTGTTGTAAAATGTGTAATATTTTACTGGGGTTGTGGAGAGGAAATGGTGATTAGAATTACCTCAGTCCAGTGCTTTTCATGTAAAAATGTAATAAACTGTTGGTTTGAAAAGCAATGTTAACGGGATTAATGTAATAATAGGATGAAACCTGCTTGTTGACCCTTCCAGCTTCCCAAAGGGAATGCTAACCTAGCTCCTATTGAATACCAAAGAAGAAGCTCAATCAGTGTTGTCCTCATTACTCAGGACCACTTGAGGTCTCATTTGCATCTTGTTCTAGCAGAAGGAATGTGAGGGCTTAAAGATGATGGCAAAGGTGGAACAGGCACCTCTTCTCTGGGGCGCAATTCACACCCTGCTGAAGTTCCCAGAACACCCTGGAGTTGTTGATTTAGCTCTAATGACGAAGCCCTTGCCCCATGCTGGGCAGTGGGCACCATGACTTCACTGTTGGAACACGGCCTCCTTCCATAACCACAAATTCCTTCACATTACATATATACATTCATAACATTTTTAACAGCCTTTGTATTCTCAGAAACTACACTTTGAAATTGATTGCTATTACTCAGTTTCTCCCATCTCTCTCTCAGAGACACACATACACACAGTCTCTCATTCTCTCTCTCTCTCGCTCTCCGTCTCTCTGTCTGCCTCATGTAATACATGCCATCATTTCTACATTGGAGTTATATCTGTTCCCCAGCTCTCAGCAGACTTCACACTGGTGTGCTTGTTGTGCAAGCTGCTGCTGCTACTGGCTCTTATCAAGCCACTGATGTTTGGGCAGTTGAAGCCACGATGGACAAACCACAGCCAGGCCGCACCCATAGTCCACCAGCAGGGTGGGAGAGTGCAGCTGCCCGCTGAGGACGATGTATGTGCGGTAACCATCAGTTAACCCATCCATCAACCTAGTTACACTGCTAATCAAGTCCACACTACCCTTACAGGGAGAAGTAAATGATCCTAGACGATTTGTAGCCTACAGTGTAAAGGGTCTGCGTACTGCTACGTCCCAAACTTGGTGTCTCAGTGGTGAACAAGCTTAATCTACCCCAAGTGGGAATCTTTGATGTTGTTGTTGTGGTTGAAAATTTCAACTGTCTGATAATCTGATTAGCCTACTGGGCAAGAACATCCGTACTAAAAAACAATTTCCACCGTGGAAAATATTTGGAGGTGTTTTAGTTCAGCCTAGCACTTCAAAGACCAGAACTGGCAAAGAGCGGAAGCAAAAACTTTCTGTTGGAGAGTTTGTTAAATAAGTGATCCAAGTCACGGATATGTTCTTAAATAGGTTAGTCCAAAATGCAACAAGACAGAAGTCCATAACTCTTCCAAGTGTGTGTCACGCTCGATTGCTAGACCGGTTTTGATAGTATGTAAAAGGCTGTAAGCTTGAGGCCATTTAGGTTAACAGGGACCATTTTCTAGTTGTTAGGGTTCTGTCACCAAAGCAACGCTACACATCAAGGCTATTTGCTTTATTCCCTCAGACCTTGCTTTAT
Organism: Esox niger; assembly: GCA_016801105.1. Lineage (NCBI taxonomy): Eukaryota > Metazoa > Chordata > Actinopteri > Esociformes > Esocidae > Esox > Esox niger. The sequence goes on from JACXGJ010009040.1 coordinate 20,146, forward strand.
ATTTTCAGCTCTCGCCGAATCTTAGGTGGATTTGCTAGTGTTTACCCCAATCCGACAAATATAGATAACTCTGCATGCCTTGGCGCCTTTGTTACTGTGACGTAAGCTACACAAGGGCCCCAAACACTATGTCGCATCTAGCAACCCAGTAAACAACTTATGGAGCCAGCCAGGAATCACTGCACGTTCTCTGTACTGTGCAATGAGAATGTTGCTGGGAGAGTGACTATGTGTGTCAACTTGTAATATTCTACTGGTAATATTCCCAGAGGCAGTCATGATGCTTACGCTGGAACAAGCTGCCGTCTGATGGTGTTTCACGAGGAATGGTGTGTCACACTGTGGACTGCGAGCTGCTCTGATCTTTAACAACATTGTCCGTAGCTTTGTGCCAGGCTGCTGGGGGTCGGGCAGAAACGCTCGGCCATTGTGTGGGGGAGACTGGAGATGACTGTCAGACATTTTACTAATTAGTGTATTTCTCAGCACCTTTATTTTACAATGCTCTTTCCAATATTTGGGGATACACCAAGGTCTATGATTGAAATGGAGACTATTTCATCCGAAAATCATTTTTCAAACTTGTGGCCAACAGACACATCGTGGTTGGTTGCCAAGTTGTGCGGAAGGTTGGCAAAGTGTTTCCTAGATGCACCAATGTTGTCTATCACATTGTTATTGTCTCTTCTTTAAAAACAATATAGGTAATGTGTGTGTGTGTGTGTGTGTGTGTGATGAATCTACGTCCTGAATGCTACATGTCATATGACACATCTTTAACAAGCAGGTCTGGTTCGGACCAATTCTAAACCATCATGGATTCAGTGTTCTTGACTGTACTCTACTGACCTACTGTAAAATGAACTGCACTGTGCTGTATTACTACGCAATACACTTTATTGCTTTGCACAACACTGTACTCAGCAGAAGAAACTGTACTGTGCTATACTGTGAGCCTAAAGTTAAACACAGACGTCTTTTTTAATGTCTGAAAATATGACTTCTATGTGTAATTCAGCTTACTGGGATGGTACATTTATTCCTGCATTTGTGTCCTGGCCGCTCTGTTCGCCTGCTCCTCGACTTCATCCATCTTCTTTGGTTTACATATAGCCTGTGTTTCCTACACCCCCCCCATCGCTACAACCAAACTTTTGGTCGCTCACAAGCAATTTCGCCGAGATTAATGCTATGAGGACTGTCATGTCTGTCAGATCGCGTTTCACACAGAAGTGTTAAAAGTGCCCTAGTCACCTCTAAGGTTCTCTGTACAGATGTAATATAAGGAGTCATGTACTGTACACAGTGCAAGCACTGACTCAGGTACACTGGGAAGACCAGCCTGTCTACCTGTCAGACCTTTGAAAATAAACCATCTTGAATTTTAGCCGATGCGGCAGGATAAATTGAGATGGAATGTTGGAGGGATTTGTGTAATAAATGCATTGGCTCTGCCAAGGCTGAAATGTGTGAGCTGTTGCTGGAAAGGCATGCAGGTTGTCGTGGGCTAATGAAACGATTTAGACAACAAAATCCCAATTAAATCTAACCTTTTGGGCTCATGGCGTCCCATGAGTGAGGACGAAAATGCAGAACTTTTGAGACCTTCTGAAAAAATATCCTTGGGACATCCTTGAAGGAAATTAAAGGCAGAAAGGGAATATTTGATTCCTCCGATTGGTAAATGGGTTTACAAATCTCCCTATTTGATCAATCACAAGTGGAAATGAAGCAGAGTTCCAACAGGAAAACACACAGGAATGGGAAGAGCTCTAATGTACTGAAAAAGACATGAGTACTGTGGTAGGGAGGGAAAGAGGGAGCATTGGGCCAAGTTCCACCCTGGAAACCACCAATATCCCGATAAGAGCCTTATGAAAACAGTGCATCAGCTGTGCGAAAGTCTCGAATGTCTTTTAGTTTGTGTGTGATCTGGAAATGCTTTTAATGATAGCCATCCATGCCAATGCAGATTTGAATGAGAATCACTGTACAATGTCTGCTATGTTAATTGCTAATCTCCAATTACTTGTCAACTGTTCACTGTAATATGGTCATGTAAGTGCAAGAGGAAAGAATGTGCTCGGTCTGTTCTGTCCACATTCACCCTTTTAAAATGGAAATGAAAGACATAATAATGTCTTTTCAAATGAAATGTCTGCATACGTACATACATTCTGCTCTGCTTTATCTCAAGAGCAAGTGTGCTGAATGACAATGTTGAAATATGGCGTGGAAGATTATACTCTGCGAAGGTCTGAATTTTCCACTGATGAAAAATCTTTGTCAAATAGTCCCAAGCTCCAGAGGAGGAACTCAATTAAGATTCCAAACATGGTTCTGAGGCTTTGAGAAGGAAATGGAGCATACCTATCTGCAATGGAAGACCAGACGACATTGGCTTTGAAGAAAATAACAGGAGATTACAGCAGGAAACACATTGTGAAGCAGAGCATTAGATGAAAAAAAAATAAAGACTGTTTGTGATTTTATAAACATTTGCTCCCATGGATTTAAAGTGGCTTTGGGAGACTTCTTGGTAGGTGTCACTCAATATGTCGTTTGTGCAACATAACGTTTTCCTGCCCAGTTGGTCAGTGTACCAATAAAGTGCTCCTGTAAGTGATTTAGCCTGAGGTAAGTAAAACGGTCCGTCAGCTTCTGTCCCAGACTAGTTGGTTCAATGGTTTAAAGGCCTTGAGCGGGTGGGGTGGCCTGGGGGGCGTTATGAGGCCCCGAACACCTGCTGTTTGGATTGCCACCTTATCCTTCACACAAATGAAAACAAACAATGGCCAGCAGGGCGCACAAAAGCCCCTTGTAGATCTATGACCCCCACCTGGTCACATAAAGGGGTGTTATAGAAGCTGATTTCATTTGCTTTTTGTCTAGCAATTCCTTATTACGGCCCCTGGTAAAACAAGTTTTCCATACTGTAACGGTTACTGGGAATGGTGAAGGATGGAGATAAAGAAGGGGAGATTGGAAAGCGAGGGAGTATGAAAGCTGGGTTAAACAGAATAGGACGAAGATAGCGTTCTGTGTGAGTGAGTGAAAGTGGAGTAGGAGTAAGGGATGGAAAGAGATAGGGAAAGACAGTGTTACAGTGAGAGAGGCAGAGCAAGACAGTGAGGGAGAGCGAGAGACAAGTAAAGCGAGGGCGCACGGCGAGGGTGAGACGGGTGAAGGAAAGGCAATAGTCCGTCAGGACCCTGTCCTCTCTGAGACCACAATATGGCTCCCATTAGAGGTCTTTATGTGCAGAGCTGGGGAAGCCTTTTGAAATCCAATATGCCTTTAAATCAGATTTATAAATGTTTATGTATATTATGAGAAACACACACTGAGCCCTGCGTTAGGAGAGCCTTGTGTGTCTGTGTTTGTGTACGTATGTGTGTGTGTGTGTGTGTGTGTGTGTGACTGTGTGCATACTGTGTGTACTCTTCCCCCTAATTATTCAAGTGCTGCAAAATTCCAACAAACAGTTGGAAGTCTGAATCCATTTTGAAAATATCCAATCTTAAGAAGCAACTTTCTGTTCAAGCTCCCACCAACAAAAGTGCGTATTTGTTAGATGCATTTCTCATGCTCTGGTAGCGCACCACATTCATGCTGCCAGTTACGACTATACAATACAATACACACTGACTTAGTGGCATATGAGCCCCACGCCATTGATATGGTGCATGTGGATTTCCATGAAAGAACACCTGTGCAAACACACACACAAACATTCACGCACACTGGTGAACATCCTAGCATCTTACCTGCAGGCCCCCACAGTGTTATATGGCTTGAGAAGCAGTGTGGGGCCACTCAAACTCCTGGAGGGCCCTTCTTTGCCCAGTCAGGTACTGAGATGAAAGCATTCAGCCCCCAGTGTCTTGAGTAGAAGGCAAATGCCAGAGAGGGAGTGACGAGGGGGCGGGTCCCGCCCGGGGTCCCGCCCTGCTCCATGTCTCAGGGGCAACCGTTCACAACATGACAATAACCTACTCTGACAGACAGACGCCAGCCTTCAACACCGACCACCCAAGCATCACCTCACAGCCAGGAGGGCCAGGCATCATCTCCATGAAGCAAAGCATTGCATTCTGGGTCTTAGCCAGGAATCTGAAATGCCAAATGGAAATGAAGCCACAGCATTAATATCCCATGCTCACCAGAATTGACGGAACACTGATAGAATGGAACGTGTTATGATGTGTGATCATCGTTCTGATCTCCTCTCTCCCCCCCTCTCTCTTTTTCAGGGATCTGGACAGGAATAACATCACCAGGATCACAAAGGTTGACTTCTCTGGCATCAAGAACCTGCGAGTTTTGTAAGCATTCTCTGTTGTACACATATGATAAACATCCTAATGTCTAAAGTACATGATCATTGTATTCTGAGTCGAGGTAAATGTAGCTCATCGGGGTGTGTTACTCAGATGTCTTTGTCTAATTGAGTCATATAGTTATGTGAAAGTAAGTTATATTTATTAGGAATGAAACAGGTTTGTGATGACTCTGAAAGTGATGTTTGTGTTTCACCAATAATTTGCTGTAGGGGAATTGTCTCTATAAAAATGTACTTTCCTACGATTACAAGCTATTCAAAACAACAAAACAAATGGAAATGTAACATAATGGAAGCAATGTCATAACTACATCAACAGTTAAAAAGCATATACTTTGCATGTTTTACCTGGTAATGACACCCCCCCCCCCCCGATAATCGGTTGCGGCCATCACAATGATGATATGGAAATTATTTGACACTCAATTTGTTTGGAGCTGTCCTGATTGACTTGATGGGCCTCCTCTTACCTCCTCTTTCTGCTGAAGACAGCGTGTGTGACTGTGCTGAGCTAATAACTGTAATCCAAGGATGTCTCAGTGCTGTTTACCTCCGGAATAAGGGGCCTGTAAAAAGGGTGACGTGGAGATAAAAATAAACAGCAAACGAAAGCGCCCAAGGAGTGGTAATAAGTAGTGTCTGTCCAGCACTGCTGTCAGCCGGGCCCAGTGCTGCTTCATGTGGTTCATGATGAACAGCGGTGACATTTCCCTACTCCAAGACATGCGGATGTAGAGGCCTTGGGAAAAGGCCTGGGAGTCAGACTACCTTAGTCGAGAAGGAGAGTTAGTGGATGTAGAGGCCTTGGGAAA
>JACXGJ010009041.1:0-25295 GCA_016801105.1 Esox niger
TGTAGTGCCCAAATTTATGCACATGCCTAATTTTGTTCGAACAATCATTGCACACTTCCTGTAAATGGTATAAACTTCGTTTCACTTCTCAAATATCACTGTGTTTGTCTCCTATATGATATATTTAACAGATTTTTTTTATCCTAAGAACCAACGATTTATGAAGGAAAATCATGGACATTAACAAGGTTGCCCAAACATTTGCAGACCACTGTATGCAAGTTACAGTAAAATAATGAATATGGCCTTAAAGTGCAGTCTCCCAGATTAAATTTAAGGTTATGCACATCCAAATTGAATGGGAAGGGTATAGGAATTACAGCTCTTTAATATGTAGCCTCCTCTTTTTCAAAATGTAGCCTCGTCTTTTTCAAGGGACCGCTGTGAGCTATTCCCTTGTTGTTTCTTTTTGGAAGCTGATGCTGTGAACCCACAATATGGGGTCAAAGGTGTTCTTAACGTAAGTGAAACAGGTCATCCATAGGCTGCAAAAATAAATTCCATCAGAGAGATAGCAGGAACATTAGGAGTAGCCAAATCAACAGTTTTGTCAATTCTGATAAAAAAGCCAGCCCAGGTCTCCATTAAAATTTTTGTTCAGATAAAACTAAGATCAACCATACCAGAATGATTGGAAGAAAAAGTATGGAGAAGGCTTGGAATGGCTAATGATCCCAAGCATTCCATGTCATTTGTAAAACACGGTGGAGACAGTGTGAGAGCATGGGCATGGTTTCCAATGGCACTGGGTCAAAAGGGTTTATTGATGATGTGACAGAAGACAGAAGCATCTGGATGAATTCTGAAGTGTATAGAAATATATTGTCGGCACAGATTGAGCCAAATTCAATAAAATTGATTGGACGGCACTTCACTTTCCAGATGGACAATGACCCAAAACATACTGCAAAGGCAACCCAGGAGTTTTTTAAGGCACAGAAGTGGAATATTCTGCAATGGCGTAGTCAATCACTTGATCACAACCCGATCTAGCATGCATTTCACTTGCTGAACACAAAAACGTAAGGCAAAAAGACCCACGAACAACAACAACTGAAGACTGCAGAAAAGGCCTGGTAGAGAATGGCAAAGGAGGAAACCCAGTGTTTGGTGATGTCCATGCATTCCAGACTTCCAAGCAATCATTGCCTGCAAAGGATTCTCTGCAAATTATTAAAAGTGAAAATTGTATTCATGATTGTGTTCATTTGTCCAATTACATTTGAGCTCCTGAAATAAGGCGACTGTGTATGAAAATGGTTGCAATTCCTAAACGTTTCATATAATATTTTTGTTCAATTCCTTGAATTAGAGCTGAAAGTCTGTACTTCAACTGCATCTCAGTTGTTTCATTTCGAATCCATTGTGTACAACCAGGAAGTGATGGCGTACAGAGCCAAAATTATGAAAGTGTCCTAATATATCAAGACCAATATGTATACCTGTTGGTGTTAATAAATCAATCAAGTTTCAGCTCTGGCGTAGGAAGAAGGAGAAGCAGACTGCGGAGTCGTTGTATTGTCAGTATTCATTTAATAGAGTTGCACTGTGCTCGTAAAGGCAAGACAATAACACACCAAGACAAAGGGAGCAGAGGGAACATATATACTGGGGAAAATGACTGGATGGTGATCAGGTTTGCTAAACGAGACAACAGGTGTGATGAGTTGATGATGGGCGGTGGTGTCAGAAGGCCGGTGACATCGAGCGCTGAAGCCTGCATCCTGCAGGGGGAGGATGGGCAGCAGATGGCGTAGTTGTCACTCAAGTTTATTTTATAAAGACCATTTACATCAGGAGTTGTCACAAAGTGCTTTTACAATCACTGCAACTGTTTGTTCATGGTGTGCTATGATTTGAGTTTGTAATTGAATGGCAGTGTTCTTTGAAATGACATAATAATGACAACTGTGCTTTACAAAAAGAGTTATGTGTAGAGTTTGCAAAGATGTGAAAAACATGTGGGTGAAAACAGATGACTAGTGCTTGTGAGTTTTGTATATTTGGTCTTTCATCTGGAATTTAACAAAGTTATTTTGTGTTTACTGTACTTAGAAGTAGTTTTAGTGTGTTAGCAATTGTGAAGAATTGTAAACAATATGAGACCAATTTTTTTTAACTGTGTATTTGGAGGAGATTGTCAATACCATGTGGCCGGAATTCTCCTTTAAACAATATGTAGTGTGTTGCACTAGTAAAAGTAGAGCAAATTTACCCATTATGCATCCATGCTACATTTAAGTTGTTTGAATTTTGATTGATAGAAACTGTCACGGTTTCTAGTTAAGTTGTGAAAAATATTATCCTGCAATATCCACTGTCCTTTTGGTTTTATTTAAATAACCACTACCACCCCCACAAATGTCAGAACTGTACAACCAGGAAGCTATAAAATACAACCAATAATTATTATTATTTCTTTCCTGTGTTATGTTATACGTGCCATTGACTTTTCACCAGAAGATGGCAGTAAAGTCTACAAAACAATATAGCTTTGCTTCAGCACAAAAAAATGTGTGGTAGTGGTAGGTTACATGGTTTTGTTAGGTTTCGATGGTGACCGACAAGACCGTATATTTGCACTTACAAAAATAATGTTTCTTTATATTGCTGGGAGAAAGTTCTCTACCATTCAAAAGTTTTGTGTCACTTAGAAATGTATTTCCATAAAAATACACATTAAATGAGTTTGAATATGAAATATAACTATACTAATAGGAATAATCATTCACAAGGTTAGAAATAATGATTTTTAATTGAAATAATAATTGTGTCCTTAAAATTTTACTTTTGACAAAAAATCCTTTTGCAGAAATTACTGCCTTGCAGACCTTTGGCATTCTAGTTGCCAATTTGTTGAGGTAATCTGAAGAGAGTTTCAACCATTCTTCCTGAAGCATCTCCCACAATTTGGATTGGCTTGATGGGCACTTCTTACGTACCCTACAGTCAAATTCTCACAGCAGCTCAATCGGTTGAGATCCAATGAATGTGCTGGCCACTTCATTATAGACAGAATACCAGCTGACTGCTTCTTCCATAAATAGTTCTTGCATAGTTTGAAGCTGTGCTTTGGGCCTTCGTCTTGTTGTAGGAAGAAATTGGCACCAGTCAAGCACAGTCCACAGGTCTGGCCTGGCATTGCAAAATGGAGGGATAGCCTTCCTTCTTCAAGATCCTTTTTACTATGTACAAAGCATCACCAAGCCATCACATTGCCTCCATCCTGCTTGACAAATAGTGTCTAGCACCCATATCTCAGACTTTTTTAATTTGGTCAGAGCCTTTTCTTTGCAACTTTGCCATCATCCTGAAGTAGCCTCTTCACTGTTGATGTTGATACTGGTGTGCCATTGGAAAACAGGACTACTGGTTGCTTATAATGGGCCCCTGTGCACCTATGTAGATATTACATAACAAATAAACAATTTCCTGCTGCAAGTCATTTAAAACATTAACAATGTCTACAATGTATTTCATATCAATTTGAGATTGTTTTACTTGCCAAAATTGCATTTCTTTAAAAAGCTAAGACATTTCTAAGTGACCCTAAGCTTTTGAATGGTTGGGTACATCGACTTTATATGTATGTTTTCAATCATCCTTTCAACACTATTGATAGAAAAAGGTGACATTAATTAACAAATTACAATAAAAGATAACATGTTTCTATTCATGAAATAAACAGAAAGCTGTATTGCAATATTCCTGTGGAAATGTACTACATCAAACCCTTTATCATCCCATGGAATTGCACAAATGTGATTTAGTTGAACCAAAAGAGGGAAAATTATTTTGAAAATCATTAGCGAGTATCTTGAGTCTTGTCTTAGATATAAATAGAACACATTGGTTGTAAACATGCAGTTGTGTAGTAACATGTCATTTCAAAATCCTCCTTGAGGTCTTCAGAAGAAAGCATGTTTATGCCCATGTCTTTGGGAGGGGTTACACAGGCATTTCCAAGCAATTTGAAGTCCATCCACGTTTGTATTGATAATCCGCAGAATGTTCTAGACCTCTGGGAATATGCTTGGATAGGCCTGATAGGCCCTCCCAATTTCAGCACAAGAGATTACTGAAAGATGAGCCTATAAGAACCACAGGGAAAAATCTACAGACACCTCTTGCTATTCAATCAATGTCAATGTTCAGGAGTCAACAGAAAGAGACTACAAAAAATGTGAACTGGCACTTATGAGAAAGTCAGGTATTAAAATATTGATACATAACTAAGACAGACATTAAAAAGAAACAGAAGTTTAAAATTTTAATAACTCAGAGATAAACTAATAATTGATTTGTGTATTCTTCACAGCGATAACCATTTGCTTTACAGATGTGTAAATGTGATGTTTTTAAATATTATAATATGCCTGTGTCTTTTTCAGCAGCTTGAACAGTAGCATTTAGCAATCATATATTTGTTGTTTCACTTGAGTTTTGGCCAAATGTGCTGACTTTCCAACTGCGCATTGTAATTTAGAACAATCCACAGATTCTCCTCTGCAATTTGAATTATGTATATATAAACAGGAATAATTATAATATTTTGACAATGTAATTACATTTTCTTAAGACTACTGGACGCGCCGCCTTCGCGCACAACCATTGGCTGGTGCATGTAACTCCCGAGCTTGTGGAACGCGATTAATTTCTGTGCTGCAACTGTGGGCACGTGGGCAACACTGAAATGAATCCATACCAATAAAAACTGTAGTGTACCTTAATTCCATCACAATATTTTCACTTAGAAATTCGAAAATACACTTTTAAATTGTTTTTTTAATTCATATCAATGCAATGGTGTTTTTACACGATGTGTTTTGGGACATTTCTTCAGCTATAACTTCACCAGTCACCCGCGAATGAATGTAAAAATCCGTTTCGTACCAGGATGCCATATAGACCAATTACACTACATCTTTGAGTTATGTAATACCCATTCCATTATTTGACCAGAAAGGGTGGGTGCAAGCGAGGACGTGAGAGTGAAAGCGCGCATGGCTTGGGGGAGAGAAGCACGCACGCAGCAGAACAGCGCCTGTTGTGTGAGACATCTACAAACCATAGTCCACAACACAGTCTCCCCTCTTCAAGACAACATCCTATAAGCTCAACGTGGAAGCGCCCTAAAACCAATAATGTGAGATCCTGGAGCATACTTCGTATCATGGACGTTTAATTGCATCAACTGATACTTATTTTTAACTGTTCGTGAAATTACACAAACTAACCGATACCTGTACTGAGATGCGGCAATGTCGCGAGGAATATGCCCACGCGTAATCGTCTGGTGGATTTTTTCTGCGCTTTTTTTTTTGGTGAAAGTAACGGTGATTGATGCTTACAGTTGTCATGAGGTAAAGACTGCTTTCCAGGTGCGACAAATCGGTCCACTGAAGTGGGTACCGGAGACACCTGGCACAGGTGAGTGTGAGCTTGCACAGTGACAGTTTACTCTTTAATAGTTCAAGTAATTACACGCTTTGCAGGGAATTCATGCGGACTGTTGAAAGTTTGGAACTCCGATAGAATAACCTTTCAATTGTATTGATTTCTATGAGTTTGTTAAACCAAGTTTAGCCTATAGAAATTATAATTTTGTAGGTAAATGAGAAGTGTTAGGAATTATACAAGTTTAATTAAGCTTTGGATTTGTCAACAATGATCATCAAAATTGATATATGCTATATTAAAAAAAGGAACCGTGTAACTATTGGTTATTGTCACGTCTGTGACAATAACCAATAGCTCCTGGCCAGAACGCACGTGGATTTCTGTACACAATCTGAACGGAGTCGTGTTCTGAGAGCCGGCTTAAAGGAATGCACAGGAATTCAACTCCATACGATCTCACCAATAGAAAATAAGCCATCTAGCGGTTTCGATAATCAGGGAAATGCTTAGGCAATCAAATATTTTATGGAGATAGAAGTATATACATAATGAAATGATCGAGAATACAGTCCCCTAAGAAAGTATTCAGACTTTCAATTTCTCTACATTGCAAAGTTGTAGATATAATTAATACATTGTTTTATTATTTTTATCCCTCAATCTTCACACAATACCCCAATATGACAACCGCAATCTTCAGCGGTCCCACAGAGGTTCAGTCGGGTTCAAGTCCAGGATTTGCCTGGGCCACTCAAGGACATTCACGGATTTATCCTGAGACATTTAATTTTTTCATTTTACTTTGTCCTTATTGGACTTAATGATTCATTAAGTCTATAACTAATACAATAAACTTTGCATTTGATATTGTTGGCTATAAGCATATTAGATCCCCTTTTTCGTATTATGAAGTGGCTGACTCAGTGGCTAGACTGGGTGTAATGGACTAGTGTTTGTTTACATTATCAAACAACATAGATGTTGCTCCGTTTGGAGCCATTCCTTCACTAAAAGCAAAATATGACAAATAATTCACTCAGGACAGTCCTATCCATAGAATGATGCAGCTACTATCACAAAGGGGAACTTTAAATTGTTGTTTTGTCAGGCTATTATATGTTATGCCTAATAGTTGGGGGGAAAAGGTTGTACAATGTTACACAATTGGAGCGATTTTGACTAAACACGAGTGAATGACACATCTTGAAATAATGGTCTGGCATGTAAAGTTTACACTGACTTGCCCAAGGGGTGCATCACCAAAATTGATTGAAATGTATTAGTAACATGATACATATTTTAATTAGCTTAAGGCGAGGTGCATCATTTGTGGGAGATGACATGTTTACTGTTGTCTGGTTAAGTTATGTGTTTTTCTGAAGGACATGATCTAGTAATTGCTACTTCAAATCAAGGAAGATATAGTGATGGATTGTGGAGTTGGAGTGAAGTAGGGTGGGGGTAATTAAAGCAAACACATTTTTTGATCTCGCAACCAAGCATCTCAGCAATATTCTTGAATAAATCACTAGAATCCTAAAATATGTTCTATTTCAGGTCCAAACAGCTGCTTACCAGGCAAACATTCTGCCTTGAGAAATGAATTAATCATTTAGCTAATTTCCTTGGCAGGGTGCTCAACAGAGAGAGCTTCTGAAGCCCAAGATCTGAGCTGGAGAGAACCAGAGACAGGGTTGCAGTCTGTCATAGATTTGCTCTTAGTAAGCAAGGGGAAAGAAAAATATGATGTTGATCTGATATACAATCTGTTAAGAAGAAATATGAAGACATTGATGTGAATCAAGGTTGAGCACAGGTTTTAGGACATTTCTATAATTTTGGCCTTCATCTAGGTCAGTGCTTCAACATATATTCAGTGAGGGAAAAAAGTATTTGATCTTCTTCTGATTTTGTACGTCTCACAGACAGTGAGAGACAGAATAACAACAAAAAATATCAAGAAAAATGAATGTAAAAAATTCGAATTAATTGATTTGCATTTTAATGAGGGAAATTAGTATTTGATCCGCTCTCAATCAGAAAGATTTCTGGCTCCCAGGTGTCTTTTATACAGGTAACAAGCTGAGTTTAGGAGCACACACTTAAAGGGAGTGCTCCTAATCTCATCTTGTTACCTGTATAAAAGACACCTGTCCACAGAAGCAATCAATCAGATTCCAAACTCTCCACCATGGCCAAGACCAAAGAGCTGTCCAAGGATGTCAGGGACAAGATTGTAGACCAACACAAGGTTGGAATGGGCTACAAGATCATCACCAAGCAGCTTGGTGAGAGGATGACAGCAGTTGGTGCGATTTTTGCAAATGGAAGAAACACAAAAGAACTGTCAATCTTCCTCAGTCTGGGGTTCCATGCAAGATCTCACCTTGTGGAGTTGCAATGATCATGAGAACGGTGAGGAATCAGCACATAACTACACAGGAGGATCTTGTCAATGATCTCAAGGCAGCTGGGACCATTGTCACCAAGGAAACAATTGGTAACATACTACGCCATGAAGGACTGAAATCCTGCCGCACAAACAATGTCCCCCTGCTTGTGCTGTACAGGCCCACCTGAAGTTTGCCAATGAATATCTGAATGATTCAGAGGAGAACTGGGTGAAAGTGTTGTGGTCAGATGAGACCAAAATTGAGCTTTTTGGTATCAACTCAACTCACCATGTTTGGGGGAGGAGGAATGCTGCCTATGACCCCAAGAACACAATCCCCACCATCAAATATGGAGATGGAAACATTATGCTTTGGGGGTGTTTTTCTGCTAAGTGGACAGGATAACTTCAGGACATCAAAGGGACGATGGACGGGGGGCCATGTACCGTCAAATCTTGGTTGAGAACGTCCTTGCCTCAGCCAGAGCATTGACAATGGTTCGTAGACGGGTATTCCAGCATGACAATGGCCCAAAACACTGGGCCAAGGCAACAAATGAGTGGCTCAAGAAGAAGCACATTAAGGTCCTGGGAAATCTGTGGAGGGAGCTGAAGTTTCGAGTTACCAAACGTCAGACTTAATGACTTGGAGAAGATCTGTAAAGAGGACTGGGGCAAAATTTCTCCTGAGATGTATGCAAACATGGTGGCCATCTACAAGAAATGTCTGGCCTCTCTGATGGCCAACAAGAGATTTGCCACTAAATACTAAGTCATGTTTTGCAGAGGGGTCAAATACTTTTTTCCCTTATTAAAATGCAAATCAATTTATAACATTTTTGCAGGAAAACAGTTAATAGAACTCCAGCCATTCAACAATGTCAGGGTGACATGTGGGGAAAGATGCTGTGGACAAAATTCACCAGGATTTAGGCAATTACTTATGTTAGCAAGCTACATGACCAGCTTATTGGATTTGTGTGTGGCCTGTAGCAGTGCCCTTTCCTCAACCTGAAAGGACCAGTTCTATATGTAAAACAGCAAAAGCAACTTACATATCACCATTGTGGGTGTGTTTTTGTAAAGAAATCATAAAGTATTTGATGAATAATCATATAGTTAAATCTGGGTTGTTGACTGTGCCAAGGGCAGCATCCTAATGTTTTCCCCCATGATGGGTATGTACTTCATCGTTCTGCATTACAAATAAACACTTTAGCCTCCTTCTATGAGAACATTGTGGATGTAAAAAGCTATTTGATCTCTGGTCCAAGAAACCGCTGCATTTCAATCCGAGCTGTAGGCTAGCTGCTTCCAAAAACGACCTTCACATGTGTGGCACTGATGCCGACTCAAACCACAAGCAACAGGCAGGTCTGTTCCTCTGTCCTACATCCAGTGGCAAAGCAACAGATAACCCCCCTGTTGAACATACTCAGATGTGCATATCGACAACTTGGTATGTTTATTTCACTGGTAGTGACGTTATTCTGGGCGACCAACAAGACAGGCGGCTGGCTGTAAGCCGGTAGACAGGGCCTTGTGAAGATGTCGCCAGTCTCAATGACAAGAATTTACAGCATTACAGTGCCGTGGGCAGGTTATATGATAGCAGCTGATTGGCCCAGATGATATACTGTGTGTGTGTGTATGTGTGCATTTATGTGTATATATATATATATATATATACTTTTGGAGGGGTCTGTATATATATATACACAGTCCCCTCCAAAAGTATTGGAACGGTAAGGCAAATTCCTTTGTTTTTGTTTTTCACTGAAGGCATTTGCGTTTAAGATCAAAAGATGAGTATTAGACAAGAGTTCACAATTTCAGCTTTAATTTCCTGGTAACCACATCTAGATGTGTTAAACAACGTAGGACATATCACCTTTTGTATTAGACCCCAGAATGTTTAGGTGAGCAAAAGTAATGGAACAAATAATCTTAATGTAAATGACATTTGATATTTGGTGGCATAACCCTTGCTTGCAATAAATGCCTCAATCCTGTGGCCCATCGACATCACCACACTGTTGCATTCTTCATTTCTGATGCTATTCCAGGCATTTACAGCAGCTTCTTTCAGTTCTTGTTTGTTTCGGGGTGTTTCTCCCTTCAGTCTCCTCTTAAGGACGTGAAATACATGCTCTGTTGGGTAAAGGTCAGGTGGTTGACTTGGCCAGTCTAAAACCTTCTACTTTTTTCCCCTGATGAAGTCCTTTGTTTTGTTGGCAGTGTGCTTTAGGTCATTGTCCTGCTGCATGATATACTTCCTTCTGATTAGTTTCAATGCATTTCTCTGTAAATTGTCAGACAAAATGTTTCTGTACACTTCTGAATTCATTCTGCTGCTACCATCATCAATTACATCATCACTAAATATTAATGAGCCTGTTCTAGAAGCAGCCATGCATGCCCAAGCCATGACATTACATCCACCATGCTTCACAGATGAGCTTGTATGCTTCGGATCATAAGCAGTTCTTTTCTTTCTCCACTCTTTGGCCTTTCCATCACTTTGGTAGAGATTAATCTTGGTCTCATCAGTCCATAAGATTGTGTTTCCGAACTTTTGCGACTCATCTCTGTACTTCTTTGCAAATTTCTATCTGGACTTATTGCTGATGAGTGGTTTGCATCTTGTGGTGAACAATTCAATTGGAAATCAATCTGAAATCATTGAGGAAGAAAACAGTGGCAATATTTGCCAACTCTTCTTTGCAAAAATGCTCCATATCTTTTACATTGCGAGGACATCTCCTGTGCACAGCCCTCAAAATTGCCTTGTATTTGAACTGTTCATAATTCCCTCCACCCTCACTATGGCCCCTGTTCCAGCTGAAGAAAACAGAACAAAAACATGATGGTGCCACCACCATGATTAACTGTGGGTATGGTGTTCTTTGGGTGATGTGCAGTGTTGTTTTTGCGCCAAACATACCTTTTGGATTTATGGCCAAAAATGTTCAACCTTGGTTTCATCAGACCATAACACATCTTTCCACATGCTTTTGGGAGACTTTATGAATTTTGTGCAAACTTCAGCCTGGCTTGGATGTTTTTCTTTGTAAGACAAGGCTTCCATCTTGCCAGCCCAGCCCGTAGCCCATTCATATGAAGAATACGGGAGATTGTTGTCACATGTTGCACACAGCCAGCACTTGCCAGAAATTATAGGCCTCTTGGAAGCCTCCCTGACCAGTTTTCTTCTGGTCTTTTCATCAATTTTGGATGGACGTCCAGTTCTTGGTAATGTCTCTGTTGTGCCATGTTTTCTCCACTTGATGATGACTGTCTTCACTGTGTTCCATGGTATATCTAATGTTTTGGAAAAAAATTGTACTAATCTCCTGACTGATTTTTTTCTACGATGAGATCCCTCTGATGCTTTGGAAGCTCTGCAAACCATGGCTTTTGCTCTGAGATGCAACAAAGTAAATGTCAGGAAAATCCAGCAGAACTTTATTTTTGATTAATCAGAGTCACTTTAAATGATGGCAGGTGTTATGACTTCTATTTAACATTTGAATGTGATTGGTTTATTCTGAACACAGCTACATCCCCAGTTATAAGAGGGTGTGCACAGATATGCCACCAGGTTTTTGTAAAGATTTTATTTGGAATGTTTCCCCTTCAAAGATTGCTGCTAGTTTTTTAATTGTTCACATTATGGGTCACATTAAAAGTGGAAAATGTTCTGACATGATTTATCTTTGTCTCATTCTTTGTCCTGAATAACACCTGCTTCCTTCTGCTCTGTCAATGTGCCCCAATTCTGAGAATTGGTTTTACCAGCAGGACAATGCTCCATGCCACTCAGCCAGGTCAATCAAGGTGTGGATGGAGGACCACCAGATCAAGACCATGTCACAGCCAGCCCAATCTCCAGACCTGATTCCCATTGAAATCCTCTGGAATTTGATAGAGAGAAAGATGGATGTTCACAAGCCATCAAACAAAGCCGAGCTACTTGAATTTTTGTGCGAGGAGTGGTATAAAGTCACCCAACAACAATGTGACAGACTGGTGGAGAGCATGCCAAGACGCATGAAACCTTTGATAGAAAATCTGGATTATTTCAACAAATATAGATTTCTGAACTCTTCCTAAGTTAAAATATTAGTATTTTGTTGTTGAAAATTGTATAGTAATGAGTTTTCTTTTAATAATTTGATGTCTGAAAAAAAATATATATTATACCAGTGGTTATTTAAAAAAATAAATAGAAAATAACTTTATTTGGAATTTGGGAGTGATGTTGACAGTAGTTAATAGAATATAATAAACATTTTCATTTTACTCAAACACATTACCTATGAATTGTTAATCCATAGAAACAGAGAATTTTGCAGTGGTCTCTTAATTTCTTCCAGAGCTGTATATACAGTTGTGCTCATAGGTTTGCATACCATTGGAGGATTGGAAATATATATACCATTTGTAAAGAAAACATGAGTGAGCATATAAGGTGACAAAGGGCTTTTTTCTGGCTTTGCACAACTTCAACCCAACCCCTAGGAGCTTGTTTCAAACCGTCCTCGCTGTGCTCTTCACCCCAGTTGCTGTTTGCCATTAATTTCTTAGGTCACTTGATGTCATCCTACGATTATTGAGTAACATTCAAATGAGTTGACGGTCATCTCGGTCATTTTTGCCTTCTGTCATTCTGTAGCTTTGTTCTCCCCAATGTCTTTTGCTTGACCTTGTTCTTATGAACCGCCATCTTAGAAATTATCAGGATGGAAGCAACCTGACGCTCACAGTATCGCTCTATTAGTAAAGTCAGAATTGAACCCTTCTTTTCCTATGTCATGCTGAATATTCATTTTTTATTCAAATTACCTTTGAAGTTGCACAGTTTTTGCCATCCATCTGGTCCTATTGCAAGAGGATAGTGATGAACACATCAGTGGTTTTTTAAACTTTTCCTTATTTAATTTGATTTGTTGCAGGTAATCTCCTAATCAGTAACTCATTAAGTAAAATGAGGTGTGCCTTTTTGGAATTTATCAGACACAGCAATGGAATGGCTGCCATACATGTAGATATGCTGATTTAAGAAAAAGTAAGAATGGTCTCTTAATTATTTCCAGAGCTGAATATGTATGTACAGTGTGGAGAACACTGCTGATTTGGCAGGTTTTCCTACTTACAAAGCATGTTGAGGTCTGTAATTTTGATCATAGTTCAACTGTGAGAGACGGAATCTAAAACAAAAATCCAGAAAATCACATTGTATGATTTTTTTAATAATTAATTTGCATTTTATTGCATGACATAAGCATTTGATACATAAGAAAAGCAGAACTTAATATTTAGTACAGAAACCTTTGTTTGCAATTACAGAGATCATATATGTCCTGTAGGTCTTGATCAGGTTTACACACACTGCAGCAAGGATTTTTGCCCACTCCTCCATACTGGCCTTCTCCAGATCCTTCAAGTTTCGGGGCTGTCGCTGGGCAATACGGACTTTCAGCTCCCTCAAAGATTTTCTTGGGTTATTGGGATCAGGTCTGGAGACTGGCTAGGCCACTCCAGGACCTTGAGATGCTTCTTACTCACTCCTTAGTTGCCCTGGCTGTGCGTTTCGGGTCGTTGTCATGCTGGAAGACCCAGCCACGACCCATCTTCAATGCTGTTACTGAGGGAAGGAGGTTGTTGGCCAAGATCTCGCGATACATGGCCCAATCCATCCTCCCCTCAATACGGTGCAGTCGTCCTGTCCCCTTTGCAGAAAAGCAACCCCAAAGAATGATGTTTCCATGTCCATGCTTCACGGTTGGTATGGTGTTCTTGGGGTTGTACTCATCCTTCTTCTTCCTTCAAACACGGTGTGTGGAGTTTAGACCAAAAAGCTCCTGCCGTGTAGTTCTGATCTGATCGCTTTTTGTCTCATCAGACCACATGACCTTCTCCCATTCCTACTCTGGATCATCCAGATGGTCATTGGCAAACTTCAGACGGGCCTGGACATGCGCTGGCTTGAGCAGGGGGATAATGCGTGCGCTGCAGGATATTAATCCCTGACGGTTTAGTGTGTTACTAATGGTTTTCTTTGAGACTGTGGTCCCAGCTCTCTTCAGGTCATTGACCAGGTCCTGCCGTGTAGTTCTGGGCTGATCCCTCACCTTCCTCATGATCATTGATACTCCACGAGGTGAGATCTTGCATGGAGCCCCAGACCGAGGAAGATTGACCGTCATCTTGAACTTCTTCCATTTTCTAATAACTGCGCCAACTGCTCGCCTAGTCTCCTGTAGCCCATCCCAGCCTTGTGCAGGTCTATAATTTTATCACTGATGTCCTTACACAGCTCTCTGGTCTTAGCCATTGTGGAGAGGTTGGAGTCTGTTTGATTGAGTGTGTGGACAGGTGTCTTTTATACAGGTCATGAGTTCAATTAGTTGCAGTTAATACAGGTAATGAGTGGAGAACAGGAGGGCTTCTTAAAGAAAAACTAACATCTGTGAGAGCCGGAATTCCTACTGGTTGGTAGGTAATCAAATACTTATGTCATGCAATAAAATGTAAATTAATATTTATAAATAATACAATGTGATTTTCTGGATTTTTGTTTTAGATTCCGTTTCTCACAGTGTGTACCTATGGTAAAAATTACAGACCTCTACATGCTTTGTAAGTAGGAAAACCTGCAAAATCAGCAGTGTATCAAACACTTGTTTTACCCACTGTATGTATGTAGGTAGTATGTTGTGATGGTAGAACAAGTATAAACAGAAATGTATGATTGGAATAAGTGGCATGAGGTGCTGTTTATCCTTGCATGCTGCTCCCTCTGTATGCTAGTCAGGGAAAATCGGTCTGGGTTACTACAAAAGACCGTGGGGCAAGTCTGTCCTCTTAAGTTGAGAATTCTACCTCTCTCCTACTTTCTCTTTTTGTTATCTGTTTAATTGCTTGCACTCTCTTTTTTGTTCTGTCCCTCAACTCCATGCCCAAATTCAACACAAATATATTAGCTTTGAACTCTTGTTTGTTGCTCTTTATATGGAGTGGTTGCCTTGGGTCAGGAACGGTCCCTCTTCAAAGTGCTGACCAGGGGATGGGCGGTGAGAATACCAGGGGGCGTGTGCGTGTACAACTCCCACAACCACTCTCAGATCAAATGCCAAGCACAGCAACGCTCAAGTTTATTTGAAATGGAGAAACCTCAGCTCCTTACTGATCTGTGTTTGCTTTGGGGATACAGAGCTGCGTTTCATTCCTGTAAGGTGAACTGATTTCTTACCAAGCACCATTGGTGTGTGGCTGTGGGGAACATTTCACAGAATGCAGGGATCTTGAAGAAAATGAACGGTCCTCTTAATTTACAATACTTTGCATTATATTACTTTACTAATTCAGAAGCTGTTTTAATTTTTTATTATGTAATCCTACCATATTATTGTCACATACATACGCAGTATTTGTCACTCTTGACTAAAATACATTCATAGTTCAATGATGGTGTTACAATCATTTGAAATGTAATTAATTATAGAAAAGAGAAGAGAACACAGCTTAACATGGGTCCTAATGTATTTCCGGTCTGTCGGCCCTGGGTAGCAAACTCTACTGTGTTAATTCAGCTGTCTTACAATTACATGGAAGACATTAGCTTTTAATGCCATACTTAAATGTGTGAAAAATAATATTATTTTTACAAAACACAGGCCAAACCACTGCCTGCTTGTGTATTCCAATACATTAGGGCCTTTGCTGCTGCAATATGACATGGAAATCCATAGAAAAGGCCATTTGAAGGTGTGTGAATGCAGCATTTTATGAGATGCTCTTAAACTTACCTAGGATATGTTTTTTGATGAAACAGACTGAGTTATCCCCAACCCAAACGCTGACTCCCCAGACACTGAATACCAACGCTCTGGTCCTTCAATTAATAAATAGTGTCTTTGTCCTGCTGCCAGAGCAGGCATACAGAGACGTTAAGTAATCAATGACACAGAGTTGCTTATCCTGTTATTACATTGGAAAGTTATGACCGCATCAGCCACTGTGATGCACCGCCAAGTGCTCCATATCAAGATTATGAGGGCTTGCTGATCTTGCGCTTTGGACATATATCAATTAGAGTGCAAGCGTGGAGCCACTCCATTCACAAACAACACACGTGCTACAGTCAGAGGTCAGATTCAGGTTGTGAAATTCTTTCTGAAGCCGCTCTGATCACTGTCTACGGGCAAGACACAGCCAGGCTTTTTCATCTGTTATAATGACATACCTTAGAGAACTTGCTGTTCACTCCCAAGTTCAGCCAACCCACAACTACAGTATGCTCCTATCGACCCAGCCATCAGGAAGAGATTGTAGTTTTCATACTCAAGTTATTCATATCTCCAACACAAAGATGGTTCAAATCACATATTTATGGTAAGGCAAGTGGGGAGAAATGGTCTCCACATCCATGCCTGGTTACAACATCAAAGTATCTGGCAGAGACTCAAAGCTAATGATGCGCTTTGATTGGCTGTAGATATTTTAGGTTCATTCAAATAGGGCCATGCTAAGCAGTAGCAAACACTTGGTGCACACACCTCCAGCTCTCTATACTCAATATAAAGCCTCTGAGTCTTTGGCATGCTTGACTGTGCTCCAACTTCACAAACACCTGCTCAGTAATAATTTCAGGAATCAATCAAACCTTAAATGTTTATTAAAGAGGACTTGAGGGTATACAGTAAGAGTTGGAGAAACAATAAGCATTTGAAAACTGTTCAAAGAAAGCATTCTCAATGCCAACACATTACCACCCCATTTCAATACAACTGTTACTGCTAAGGTTGGTCAATGGAAATGACTGTCTGTTGCCATAACAAAATAAGTTGGGCGTATCCCCACTGTGTAACCTGCTCTGTTAGCGCTCAACCAATCCCTGTTGCAAATGTTTTATCCTTGTCGAAATGATTAAATCCTTGTCTGAATCTGCATAATTAATCTGAGTCAGACTTGACTCTTATAGGATTTATGTCGGGAATCAAATTGGTCTGTTTGTCCTAAATGAACACCACCCAGGCCCTTTTCTGGATTCTGTGCAAACAGTTCTTTAAAATAATTAGTTGTCTGCTATATGACGTGTTATTTTATAGAGTAAAAAGTAAAATATAGAGATTTGTTTTTCTGAAAGAGCAGAGTACATTCTGGGAACAGCTCTTTATCTGGGGATTGCTTAAAAACGTGTCTTTGTAAATTGTATGAAAAGGTAAGATCGACCTCTCTATAAGACAAGAAGCACTCTATTTATTTACAAGAGGCTTTTGCAGACACTTCCAGTATATCTCATATCAATTATTTTAGCATGTAAAACACTTAATTATAACACAATTATAACACAGTTTGTCAAAATACCTTTACATTTTGTTGCCCAATTAGAGTGGATAAAGTTTCAAAATAAGCAAAGGCATTGTAAATACATGTAATGCCTTGCTGGAGGTTCCACTACAAGAAAACTGTGTCTGCTTGGGATGAATTGGTGTTGTTTGCATTGTGACATTTTTGAGGAGGAGTACTGTATATTATACTTTCCTTTGTATTCAAATTATCCATTTTTAATATTTTGTTCTATTATTCTTAGTAAATTGCCTGATAATTGAAAGTAAATAAATAAAGATAAATAAACTAATTAGAAGACAATTGGCAATTTCTACCAAATATATTTAAAGTTGGAGAGGCTAGCGGTGAAGCGAACTTTCTTTCTTTTGTAGTTTATGTAGAGAATATTGTGTCGCTTTGGTGATTAATGACCCTGGTGGGCGGGGATTCCAGATTTATTTGACAGGTGGGTGGGACATCCAGTTTGGTGGGCGGGACATCCGGTTTGGTGGGTGGGATTTCCTGTGTGACATATGGACTTCCTCGGTCAGCAGGCAGGCCGCTCGTAGGCAGTCTGCGTGGCATGCCGGACTCCAGCTGAGAATTCTGCCCGCAGACCAGTCGATGGCAAGGTTGTGCCTAACCTGCCACGGGTGTCCCAGAACCAGAGGAATGTGGGGGGTGCTGGTGAAGAGCAACCATATGTTTTCGGAATGATTACGTGACATTAGCAACCGGACAGGTTCAGTCCGGGAGGTCACCCTAGCCAGACGTCTACCATCCAAAGCCACGGCTTCGATAGCCTCCGGGAGTGGTTCAGTGGAAAGCCCCAGCAGGGTGGCTAATGCTGCGTCCAGGAAGCTGTCGTCGGCTCTGGAGTTGATCAACACCTGGATCTTGAGCCGTTGTCCATTGTGGCAAAGGGTGGCAAAGAACGGTTTTCGGGAACAGGTGGAGTCTGAGGTGTGACTTGTTGGTAGTGCCCCTGTGACTAACAAGCCCCGTTCGTCGCCCGTCCTCTGGAGACAGGCGGCGATGTAATGGCCTGCAGTGCCACAGTACAGACAGCTGTGGGTATCTCGTCGGCGCTGGCGTTCCGTGTCGTCCAGCTGAAAACGGCGATCCAGGGGTTCTCAAACTGCCCTCAGCTCCTTGGGGCGTGGAACCGGGAGACGTGGGGAAGGGGACAAGCCACGTAATTGCTCCCTCCTGCGCTCCCGTGCGCGGTTGTCTATACGTATGGTCAGAGCGATTAATCCATCCAGGTTCTCCGGTTCCGGATAGGAGACCAGGTTGTCCTTTAAGGTCTCGTTAAGGCCGTTAAGGAACGCAGCTTGCAGCGCTTCCCCATTCCATCCGCTCTCAGCTGCTAAGGTATGGAACTCAATAGTGTACTCGGCCACGCTGTGCTTTCCCCGGACTGAGGCCTCCTTTCCCCGGACCCGGGTCGTCAAACAGCCTCAGTGAAGGAGACGTAGGACCAAGTCGCCGGGTCCTGTCGCTCCCATAGGAAGGAGGCCCATTCCAGGGCGGGGGCCGC
Source organism: Esox niger (assembly GCA_016801105.1). NCBI lineage: Eukaryota > Metazoa > Chordata > Actinopteri > Esociformes > Esocidae > Esox > Esox niger. The sequence goes on from JACXGJ010009041.1 coordinate 18,669, forward strand.
GAAGCAACCCAACCATGTAAACAATCTTGGCACTATTGGTTGAGTAGGTCCTTGGCTGCTGAGAGAAAACCAAGCTGCATTGCAGCAGGAAGGACTGACAAAGTCCCAGGTCTCCGTCATACCTCTCGGGAGTGAGAACCCAAGGTTTGCGGTCTGGAGTGGAGGTGGGTAAGATGGAGGAGGGGACAACTGGAGGTCCAAGTCGGTCTCTAATGGCAGAGACGCTGCCTGTCAGGGACTGTAGGGAGCTCGTTATCCCCTGGATTGCCGACTGGTGCTGGCCCAGGGTGGGGCATCCAAATTAGCTGGATCCACTGTGGCTGGATCAATTCTGTCACGACTGCAGGTAAAGATCCAAGCGCGGACAGGGGAGGTGAGGGAGAGAGGCAGGCGGAGTGGTCGGGGAGGTGCAGTGAGACGGTTCACGTGACGAAGGTGAATGTACAGACGAGCAGCAGTCAGAATAGTCGAGGACGAGCGGTAGGTCGGTAAACGAGCGGGCGGCAGGAGTAGTCAGGGAGCAGGCAGAGTAGTCAGAGACAGGCAGACGATCAGGACTCGGGCAGAGATCAGGGTGTAGGCAGAATTGTCGGGGACAGGCGATGGGTCGGTACACGGAAAATCAAGATGAACGTTTGTAAAGAGCGAGATGTGGCATGCGAACATAAACCATTGATCTGGCAGGGAAGAGGTGACAGGGAGTTGTATGAATACGGTTGGTGAAGGGGTGATTGGGAACAGGTGTGTGAATGGTGATTGGGAACAGGTGTGTGAATGGTGATTGGGAACAGGTGTGTGAATGGTGATTGGGAACAGGTGTGTGAATGGTGATTGGGAACAGGTGCGCGCTGGCAACTCAGGGAAGCGAGCGCCTGCCTCTGTGCGCTCGCGGAGGTGGGGGTGTGACAATAAAGGCTTGAAGCACCACAAAATAAATACTGTGTTGATTGCGGCCGTCATTACAACGTTAGTATTACCAACTATAAAGCGCACAAGTGCATGGCAAACATGTGTCCCAAATGTAATGCGGACCTCTGTTGAAATGAATAATTTGTGTTTCATAAAACCCTCTAAACCCGAGGACCCCAGTGAGCGCTATATATTTTATGATTTTGAGACAATTGCCAATCCTGTGACAGGTGTACACACTGCAAATTTTGTGTGCGCAATAAGCTTTGATAACGAGACGTGGTGTTTGGCCAGAGATGGTTGTATCGTTGCTTTTTTCCAAAGGTTTAGGCAACTAAAATATGCTGACTACACATTTATAGCACAAAACTCTAAAGGTTTCGATGGTTACATTTTGATGCAGTGCCTTGCTTACAATAGTATTGTAACGACACTTGTTGCAAATGGTAGCAAGCTCATGAATGTTAAAGAAAAATTATCGGTTTTGAGTCCAAAGTTCTATAAAGATTTTTTATTTTTACATGCGCATGGGATAATCGATATACGGCCACCTAGTATGACTGCAGTCCGAGTAATCAAAGTATCTAGGTACGACAGACGTCTTTGTAGCATCTTCACTGACCACGCCCCCAACTCAAAGTTGCCACACATTGAACAAAGAACAGATGCCAGGTCATTCTCTAGTCAAGCTGATCTCTTCAACAGATAAACAGAGAACCCAGAGGTCTGTTAATTACTCATTGACCTAGGTCACAGCATACTAAATGAAACCACCATAGAAATGAATATAAACTCATAACTGCCAATGTAATATAAAATAAAACATTGAATCATTATATTGCTTCACAATTTCAAATTTCTGTCACATGATTTTTACAGACAGCACATTTAATAAGAGATACATTGATGGTCATTGCTTCCTACCAATGAAGCTGGCAGCCGTGCCATGTGCTATTGGTTTTAAGGATTTGAAAAAAGGCTACTTTCCTTACAACTTTAATATCGAGGAGAATGAGAACTATGTTGGTGCCCATCCGGAACCACAATACCACAGTGTGAACACCATAATGGTTAAAGAAAAAGATGAGTTTTTGCAATGGTACAAAACTGTTTCCGCAGACCCCTTTGTCATGCAGGATGAAATTAAGGCTTACTGCGTGAATTATGTCATGTTGAGAGAGGGTTGTATGCGCGTTCCTGGAGTGCGGTGGTGTTGACCCATTCCAGTCAATTATGTTATCCGATTGGGCATCCAGACAATATCTTTTGAGATTTCAAACTGCTAGACATCTACTTTGTATGTCCGCCGAAAGGCCCTTATCACCCGTTTTATCGCACAGGTGTCACAAAACTTGGTGTATCGTGGTAGAGAGGACGGACCAGGAGCAGGCAGGGGTAGTAGTCTGGGTGACTACTGACTTCAGACAACACAGTGACATGGAACAATGACTAACACCTGAGGGGAGAAACATTTAAACACATACTAATGGATTGATTGGGACCTGGTGTGAACAATGATTGACAAGACAAGACAAATTAATGGGACCGGGATGAGTTCATGACTGTTGGTAAGATGGAATGCGGGAGCAGTTCGTCACCTCACCATCACAACAGGGTCGGCGGTATTCTGTTCTTTCCCTTATGTAGGTAATGTGCAGTGTCTGAAACCCAGGTAACCGATTGTTCACATACTGATTTAGTAAGAGCTTTAACGGGTACCTGGGTTTCTATTGAGCGGGTTAAGGCTGTTGAGAAAGGTAATTGCATTGTGAAAATATTTGGAGTCTGGGATTTCATCAGGACATCTTTTTGCAGATTACATGAGAACATTCCTGAAGCACAAGCAGGAAGCAAGCGGTTTCCCACCATCAGTGGTTGATGATGATGCTAAAGACCAGTATATCCGTGAATATCATGAAAAGGAGGGTGTGCAGCTTGACAAGAAAAACATTGTTGTAAACAGTGCTAGGCGATCTTTGGCTAAATTGGCAATGAATAGTCTTTGGAATAAGATGGGTGAGCGGACTAACCTTATGAATACAACATTAATTACAGATCTGGAGGAGTTTAGCCACTACCTTTTTCCAGTGAAATAGAAGTCAGTTATTTCTCTGTATTCTCAGACAGTTGCGATGGTACCGTGGCGTTACACAAAACAGACACCAATCAAACCACGTAACGGCAAAATGTGTATTGCTGCGTTCACAACCGTTTATGCTAGACTCGAGTTGTATTCACTCTTGGAGAAGTTGGATAGACGTTTACTCTACACAGACACTGATTCAGTAATCTTTGTCACACGCCATGTGGTTTGGGTGCCCCTACTGGGGCCATTCTTGGGTGACTTGACCAATGAGTTACCGGATGGGGACAGCATCACTCAACTTGTTAGTGGTGGGCCAAAAACATATGGTTACAAAACCATTAAAGGTGTGACCTGTCTCAAAGCAAAATGCATTTCACTCAACAGCTAACATTGTTAATTTGGAGATGCTAACACGACTGTTGATAACTTTGTATGAGGCGAGGGTGGTGATGATGATCACATTCTTGCATGCAGACACAATTGCGAGAAATAAAAGAACATTCCCATTGAAAAAACAATTAGTGTCTAAGCATTTCATTGTTGTGTACAACAAGCGTGTACTGCTTCCTGATTACAGCACAAGGCCTTACGGGTACTAAATCACATTCTCGGATGGATAGCGGTTTTGACCCGCGACTTCAACACCCATTCAGCTGTGTCATTAGTGGACCCAGTAACTTGGGTAAAACTTATTTTGTGAAGATGCTGTTGGATAATGCTGATGTTGTTTTCTCAGAAGAAATACAGAATATCGTTTATTATGTCGGTTTATTAATGTTGGCAACCGCTGTATGATGAAATGTTGAAGGTGAGGGAGATTACTTTTATAGAAGGTCTACCAACATCACTGTGTGAGGACAATCTGTTACCGATTCAGAAAATGAACCTTTTAATGAAAGTGCATCAAAGAGTTTAGAGATCGAGAGAGTTTTCACACAATATTCACACCACCATAACCTGAGTGCAATTTACATTGTCCAAAACATGTTTGTTAAGGCAAATCTAGTAGAACTATTAACTTGATCACAAACTACCTCATCTTGTTTAAAAAACCCTGTGACAATCAGCAGATTAGTATTTTAGACGGACAGATATACCCGGGTCTTTACCTCGATTCTTCATGGAGAGTTTTAAAGACGCAACACATCCGGCTTTTTGGTTATTTACTTATTGACAGTAAAGCTACAACACCAGAACAGGGTTATTTTCAGGGGATTGTGTATGTTCCTAAGAAAGATCATGTCTAAACCCATTCGTAGAAATGTACCACTTTTGAGGATGTTATTTATGGCACTGGCATGTCAGCGAAAAGTTATTTTAGAATCAACTTCCATTCTATCACTGTGAAATAGCGCCTAATCTAACACCCTTAACAGAATCGCAGCTCCGAAAAGTAAAGACAAAAAGCCAAAATTATATACATGTCTAGAAAGGACACTTCAGTCGCAACGAAAAGAAAAAGTCTGGAGGTTTTCCACTACCGTTACTAATGGTACCGCTACTACCATTCCTAACGAGTCTAATTGCATCGAGACACAGTTAAACATTATGCTCAGAAAATGTTTCTGGTGCCACAACATCAGTTAGAAAAACTGCGAGAATCCAAAACACCTAGCACTGTTGAAAATTATTTGGACTCATCGATTCGCAATATACTTTTGAAGGCTGATATGGATTTGAATGAGAAAGCTAAAACATACTCTGCCATTTTACAAAGATTTTTGACTGATTTTTTTTACATCTGTTGTAACACTTATCAGAACATAAAAGGCAGGGTTTTATAGCATTGCTGAACCCTGGCATTCTTTTGTTGAACATCAAACATCATGCAGCTGATATAACACTTGTTTATTGCCTCGGAATTTAACGTTCTGGAACCCATTTGTTAAACATCAAACATAAACCACCTGTTATAACACTTGTCCGGGGTGTTTATCAATCATTGTAAAACATCAAACATGGTCTCATCAATGCAATCATAAATTACAAAGTTGCTGGACATGCATATGTCATTCCAGAAGTCCCGCCCTATCACACGTCATACAAGAAGACCGTATGTCACACAGAAAGTCCCACCCACCAAACCGGATGTCCCGCCCACCTGTCAAATCAATCTGGAATCCCTGCCCACCAGGGTCATAAATCACTAAAGTGACACAATATACTCGACATAATCTACTCCTCTGCCCCAAAGTGGTGTTTTGAAAATGTAGTAAAGGTGTGCAGCAGACATTCATATTGCTGAGGATAGTCAAGGCCTATCGGCAGTAGCTGAACCTTTTAGTTGTTTTGAAGCACACTCTTCTCAACCTCTCTGCCACATCCAAAAGCCCAAAGCGCCCACCAACTTTGTCATTGGTGCTCTGCACTACCCAAAAATAAATCAGCCTGTCTACCTTCTATTTTCCCTTAACCTTCATCCTTAACCTAACATTCCCCAGTGCCCTCTGACTCTGTCCCTAAAACCCTCAATCCCCACATCAAAACCATCTATCTGTCCACTAAACTTCAAGTGGCCCCTCTGATTGAACCTGTCTGCCACTCCCACCTCTTCAAACCTCTGACACCATGCTGAACCCTCTCATCAATCATCTTGATCCAGGTCCAAACATCCTGACATCTGGCTTGTCAGGGACGGGTGTAGGGACCCAAGTGCGAATTGGAAGGGCAGAGGGGGAGATCCAAACAGAAAGTAGACTCGTGAATTGCTGAATAGTGCATGTGATTATCGACCATAATCAGGCAGGGAAGGGATGGCAGAGGTGAGCTGTTGGAGATGAGGTGAGTGGGAACAGGTGTGTAATTGTGGATTGGGAACAGGTGCGTAATAGGGAGACAAGCGTGTCTGTGTGTGACTGTCTCAGGGACACAAGGACCCGCCTCTGCGTGATCGCGGAGGCGGGGGCATGACATGCCTACCCGGTAATGGACGTTTTTCAGTTGTTGCAGTTGTTACACACGTCTACCTCTGGGATCTTAGTGCTGGTATCTCTGCATCCTGGTTGCTCAGACGACTTAACTCCTTAATTTTCCACAATTGCACGTCTAGATTGCCATTTAGAAATTTACTTTTTTTACCAAAAAAACTATTTTCCCACTTTTATAACATACACTATACCTAATTCTTGTAAACTTTCTGGCCTCCTCTATTTGCCTTAATTGCAGATTTATTATTGCCTTTTGCACAGCATTTCCCTTCATTGCACATCTGCACATTCCACATGTAATATACAGTTGTGCTCATAAGTTTGCATACCCTGGCAGAAATTGGGAAATTATTGCATTGATTTTGAAAATGAGTGATCATGCAAATAAAGTGTATTTCATTTAAGGATAGTGATCATATGAAGCCATTTATTATCAGATAGTTGTTTCACCACATTTTATATCATAATGATAACAGAAATCATCCAAATGGCCCTGATCTGTCACAGTCGTAGGTGAGGACCCAAGTGCGGACTGAGGGCGAGAGGGACAGGGACTGGCAAGCAGCACGGGGACGGTAGGTAACGCGTCTCACGTACCGGCGACGAAGGTACAGACGAGCGGTAGGCAGAGTAGTCGGGGACAGGCGAGAGGTCGGTGAACGTGCTGACGGCAGAGGTACAGACAGGGGCTGGGCAGAGTAGTCA
>JACXGJ010009042.1:0-25293 GCA_016801105.1 Esox niger
CTGTGGTTATGTTATGGCTGATGGGTGTACTGTGGTTAGGGGGCTGTGTTTTACCTGTGGTTATAATGCTATGGCTGATGGGTGTATAATGGCTGATGGGTGCAACTGACCCGGCTGCCCCATAGAACAGCCCTCCGCGTGTCCTCGAACACACGGAGGACTACCTACTACCGTTACATGGAAGTACCTACTACAGATATGCAGTCATTATTTAAAGTTACTACAGACACACTGAGCTACATTATTTAAAGTTACTACAGACACACTGAGCTACATTATTTAAAGTTACTACAGACACGCTAAGCTACATTATTTAAAGTTACTACAGACACGCTGAGCTACATTATTTAAAGTTACTACGGACACGCTGAGCTACATTATTTAAAGTTACTACAGACACGCTAAGCTATATTATTTAAAGTTACTACGGACACGCTGAGCTACATTATTTAAAGGTCACAGATTGGTAAATTGAACGCATTACACTGCATCTCTTCTCACCACAGCTCCAGGAAGTACAAAGTCCACAAAGTGAGTCATTCTGGAAATTAAATCAGTTGAGCATAGGCTACACATACAATACAACACACACACATGCACGTACAGTTAGCAGAGATTACAAAAAACGGCCAAAAAACTACACTTACAACAGTACACTGCCCACGCTGCATCATCTACTCACTAGTCATATGGACAACTAGTGCTACTGTGGGAAATGAAACCAGACGGGACCACAGACCAACCACCACACCTACAGGGTTTGTACATTGCAATAGCAGACAAAAGCCAGTGCAGGTTGATTAAGAAACAGAGAAAACAAAGCAGTGATTCGGGGACTTGTCTGTTAGCTTTAGCCAGTTAATCATCGGTTAATTCTATCGAAGGCTGTATAATCATTATCATGCAGCGATTTTTTGTTTTTATTCTTAATAATTGACCAACATCCAACTGTGATACCAGAAAAGCAGGATCTGTAATGGGGATGTGGCTTAATGATGGGCAGTGTTTCAGTATTAATGGAACTGTCTTTCAGGACAGACACTCCACGAGCAATGGCGCAGGTTTGTATTGTAAATTGTCTCTAATGTTGGGGGGGTCATGACCCCCCTGTCCCCCCTAATTCTACACACCTGTCCACCAGACTCTGACAGGAAGACAGAGAGTAAGACAGATTGTGAGGTCCGAGAACACCAAAGGATTTTGTACAGCACAGTGAGTGCGCACAGTTGTGACAGGAAAACATCAATCTCTGAGGAAGGTCGACAATGATTGCCATAGTCAACGTAACGCAAAGTCTTTACACTCTGGTATCTATTTAAAATAATAGAGAATCTTTTAAAATGTAACAAATGTTCTCAAACTGTGACCGCATTCTCTGGAACACCAGGAGCAGAGGTGTGTGTAACGTATAATCCCAGGAAGCAGACAGTCAATTCTGCTGTGGACTCTTCACTCTGTCTCCCTGCTCTCAAATTTCTCTCAGAACATCTGGTTCCCCTTGCCTTCCCTCCATCTCCCCACCCCAGGCCTCCCTACCTCAATCTGCACCCCCCCTCACTCCCCCTGCTCTTTCGATCGCCCCCCCTCTTTCCCCTTCTCTCCCGTCTTCCTCTGTCCTCTCTCCTCCCTCTCCTTCTTGGCAGTTGTGTGGCTGTCTCCCCATCTGTCAGCTGGGCCTGTACTTAATATGAAGTCTGGACTGAGAGCAAAGAAACACGTAGTTTACCTAACCTCCTTTCCCTAATCACAAGCAAATGGGACACTTGAAAAAAGTGCAGGGGGGGGGGGTGTATGGGTCTTGACTGTCATGTGATGCATGATTTCAACGCCACCACTACACAGCAAAACATTGGACCATAAGGTTTTTCTCAGAGCTCCTTAAGGTTGTATAAAGTACTGCCCAAATTGGGAGTACAGCCCTCTGTAATATTGCTATTTCAAATAATGATGTAATTCCCAGATGAATGCGCATCCATTTTGGTACCAAGGCTGTTCATCGTAACTCCATGTTAGATCAAGGAGGCAGAAAGGAAATCACCCATTAGATATTCAAACATATCAGTAGATTACACTTCCAGCTATTAAGAGGCCTGGGCTGGAGGACATAACGCTCTTGTTTTGTTAGTACAAAATAGCTTGACTGGAGGAATTAGATTTGGATAGGAGCCAGACAGACAGAGGGACGGACGGACGGACTGACGCACCACAGAACAGCATGTTTAGGTTCGAGTCTAGGACAAGTTTATAGGGCAGGACAGGACACACCCTGTCAGAGAGGAGGCTGTGCATAGCTTCATGCAGCCACGAGTAAAATAACACCTCTACGCTCTCCCACCATTTCTCCCTCATTGATCTTCTCCTTCGACACAAACCCTAATGCCCTCCTCCACCTCCTCGCTCCCAATGCAACCTCACTCCCTCCTGTTCCGGGCAAGCACTGGGTGTCACAGCAACCGATTGCCATGATGGAAAACACATGATCCAAGACTAGACTAGAGCAACAAGGCAATGAGCCAGCGCGCAACACCCCCAGAAGGGGACGGCAGGGAGGAAAAGAGAAAACAGGAGTTTGAGATAGAGGAGTCAGGAAGAGAGAGGGATGTGGAGAAAAGGGGAATGCAAGGGAGGGCAGTAAGTAAAGGTCTGACTTGGGCTGCTCGTCCAACAAAGACCTTCTTGTTTCATTTACTTCCCAGAAACAGCGTCAGCTGTCCAACAGGGTCAACAGAAAAGGAAAAAAACGAGTGGAAAAACCAAAACGCTTCCAGTCCCAAAAATCTGCAACATATTAAAAACTTCACCATCGTGTTGCAAACAAGAACTCCCTAACACAAACACACTCAAATCTGCCTGTGTGTATGTGAGTGTTTTTTTATTTGATAGGCGACGTAAGGGCTCCAATATGGATATGTGGAAGTGTAGCGTGTGTGTGTGTGTGTGTGTGTGTGTGTGTGCGCTTGCTTAGGCGTGTGCACTCCAGTGTGCGTGTACAGTTGTCCGGGTCCACTTACACACAATATATTTATTTTCCCCCTTATTTTACCAGGTAGTTTGACTGAGAACATTCCTTTAACAGCCATAACCTCTAAACTCCCTTACCGGCAACAGGATTTCTTCCTTTTGCTTAAGGAGTCGATATAGCAACTTTTTGGCATCGGGTCAGAAGCTCTGACTGCTCGTTCTCCTGCCGCTCCTCTTTTCATGCTGCCTCTGCTTGAGTGGCAACAGGCCTGCTATTTAAGCACCTGGTTGGCGGCTGGCAAGAGAGTCACAGATCAAGCATTTGGGCATGCTAAAAACGCTACTAAATGAATTTAAAGGTACATTAACTGAAGACAATGTTTTCTGGGACCTTTCCCAAAATATTACAGAGCAATTTGGTACTTATATGTTCTTCACCTGAAGGTTTGAGCCGAAACATACTCCAGGCAGATATTCAGACACCACTTAAACACTACTCTCCACTGCTCAAAGAAAGCTGCATTTTTGCCTTGTCGGTCTTACTACATCTCTATAGGGACCTGACAGGGTTTTATAGTGAGTTAGAGCTCATTACAGTGGAGGATCCCTGGACAATTTCCTGTCTTACCAGAACCCGGCATCTCTTATCAGACCAGAAGACTGCAAGCAAGAAGGCCTACTAGAAAACCACAACAAGCTGATTATGCTGACATTGTCTGTTGGCCAAAGCAACAGGGTACTCTTCCGATACTCCTCCAGACACACAATAATACACACATTTTCAACAAATCACAACACACCAACGCATTAGCTCACAATGATTATTCCACACACACAAACACTATTTTACTCCCACCACAAAGCATTATTATCAATAAATAAAACCTTCAGACTTCAGTTGAAACACAAGAGCGAAAGTATGTCAAGTCAGTCAAGCAGACAATAAAATCGACTGACATGCAGGAATTAAGAGAGCTCTGTCAGTGACAGGACATGACAATCACACGTAGGAAGCACGGAAATCACTAGTCTTCAGTGGGAGGGAAGGACAATCCCGTTCATAATAAAATTTGGCACTCTCATTGGCAATTAGAATCAGACTTGACACCCAGACAGGCATGTGACTGGGCTTCCCAGTTAAGACTCAAATACCACCACTGTAACCCAGGTTCAGTTCTAGTTAGATGTCATCCGAACAAAACATTTCACCAGCTACTAGCTACTTACAGGCAAGGCTCTGTCACAGCAGAAACAGAGGGCAAGGAGTCTAGGATAAGGTAAGAGATCAACGGGCAGGGTTTGATTAGTTCAGCGCTAGTGACTTTTGGGGTGAAGGGGGTTGGATTGGTTTGGTTTTGGGAGATTTTTTCGAAGGTCGCTTGCGCGCTGGATGGTACTTACTGAGCCGAGCGTCCACGCGCGGGTCAAGCCAGGATGTTCGTTGCGTTTTGTGGTCAATGAAGTAGGTTTCTCCCTGAGCGTTTTCAGCCTGCTCCCAGCCGTCAGGAAGCTGTCCTGTTCACAAGCAGCAGCAACACCACCACCACGTCAGCCAGAATACTTCACATTTACCCAGCCACACCTTTACTATGCACTTTCAGAGTGGTTTAAGATTTGAAATAACATACTATGAGGGTAAAGTAGATTCTCAGCTTGAGATTTTCACTCTGTTATTGTAATCTTGTTATTGTTCCGAAGTACTGGCTGCAGTCTTGGCGCATCTGAATGGTTGAGTTTCGGTGCATTTGCAGTTATATACTGACCACCCGTCTCTTTGATTGGAATGTGAAGGCCAGTGCCGGCCTGTTGCACCTCCTGTCTTTTTAAGGCCTAAAAGTTGTTTTATGCACTGGTACTTGCTTCCCTTCCAATTGTTGATAAACCAGTGACAGATTTTAAGGACACATCCACCCAAGCGGCCTACGTTGACATTTCCCAGTCGGCATGGTCCTTCAGAGCGGATTGACAGTATGACACTATCTGATTTGAAAACCTGACATGTACAAAGACAATTCCTCAGACCAGCTCAGTATACTCTCCACCTGTGGCTCTGCCTGCTTTCGTGCACTTATAGGCAGATGAGCAGATCGCAGAAGCGGGCACAGGAGTTCCGGACCGGGGTACAACAGCGATCATGCATTTTTCCACCGCAGATTGCAAAGGAGATTGTTGGTAAACAAAAGAAAAAGAGCACATTTCTCAAATTTCATCTGTTAAATTCTCTGACTAAAGAAAATCTACATTTTGCTTCATTCGTTGGTATCTTCAATTCATCAGGCAGATATTACAGATACATTCTGCAGGATATAATCTATGTAGGGTTGCAAGGTATGGCACATGGGTTGAGCAACATCTTGAGTTCCTCCTGTAAGTTTTGTTATTCACCACCCTGACTCTTACTGGAGTATTTGTTCATTTTGTGTGATAGAACCAATAGATGCCAAGATGAGTCAGCATGGCTACCAGTGGAGATGAGTCATGAGTATAGATTAATCTGAAAATGGCTTAGTCACCTCTGACATTGATATACGGTTACTACAGGGTGGGAGGTCATTATCCATAACACTGGCACTGAAGGGATAAAGATAGCTACCCCCCTCCTTATTTTAAATACATTCTCATTTTTAGCAACAAAATCGGAACAATTCTCCAAACCCTGGATCGGTTTTGATCAATCTAGGTACATGTACAGCAATCACAGCACTCTCCTGGGCGTCGACAAATTCTAAATCACAAAATCTACATAATTCCACTGGGAATGGACAGAATCTAAAGCCTACAATCCAAAACCTGTAACTGGCAACTATAGCTTTGCATGTTGCCTGTTGAAACCCTAACAGAGTGGGCTAACATGTCCATCTGAGCGAAGAACAAAGTGGTGGAAAACATCTATCAGGACAACAAAGGCAGAGAGAATTCCCCTTCAACAAAGACTGGGGAGACTGCCAGAAATGCCCGAGTCAGACAGAGGAGGGGGGAGGGAACACATAACTGTTCAGAGGGGGAGATAGAGATAGAGATCAAGACAGAGAGATAGCCGCAATAAGCAGAATTGGCTCCCCAAGGAGGACAGACTGTGCCCAATGCCCCAAAACAAGGTTGAACCAGAACTCTACTTTCTAACTCCCTGTCAAATGTATGAGAACATAAAAGGCAGTTTCTTTCCTAAAATCACACAGAAAAACTAGAGATTAGAAAGAAAATCCAATATAGATTTTTCTATCAGGTGAAATACCCCAGTGTGTCACCATGGCAGCAACATTCATGACCTGCTGCCATAAGAGGACATCCGATGGAGCACAAAGCCTATAGCAAACCCAATATAATACAGTACAGATCTTTTATTTAAGTTGTACACATTTCTATTGTTTTTGTACCAGCTTTGTCAATGTAAACATTTGTTTGCCATGCCAATAAAGCCATTTGAATTGAAGTGAGAGATTGAGGGCCACAGAGAGATGAAGAGATATGGAGATAGATAGAGAAGAGAAAGACAGAGAGAAGGGGGAAAACATAGATGAAAGTAATGGTTGTTCAGAGAGGGAACTCTACTGAATTTAGTACATGTGGATCCTGTTACCAATTTATGGATCCAATCCAGATTCAAGATAAAATGTATTTCACTTTAACTATTGTGAAATATGTCTATGGATAATTTGAATAGAAGTTTGCATTAGACCTCCTGAAGTGCTTTAGATTTATGTATTAATGAACTTACTTAAATCTTTAAGTTTTCAGGTGAGTCTCACTGAGGAATATATTTTTCTTCCAGGAGACAACTAGCCAAAATTGTAGCATATAGTTTCAAAACACACTAAAACAGTTTGAAAAATCCCTGTAGAAAACATACACATAGAAAGGAGAGAGATGACTAGGAGAGGTTTGGTAGAATGAGGGGTGAAAACATTGAATGCCCCTACATCGCTTTCCATTAAACAGTTTCTGCTTTGATATATGCCGTTTTGCAGTTTATTCCAACAGAAAAGCCAGACTGGAGAACTGGAGCCCCAGCTCTCCTTAGTCACAGGCAACTAAATACAGTCCTGTGATTGAAAGGGGATCGCTGTTTGTCGGCTAGAGGATGCGGGTACACAGGTAAAATGGAGCTGCCTCTGCATGGCCTTACGAATGTAATATTAAACAGAAAACATGACCTAGAAGAGCTAAGTGAGTTACAAGCATAAGATATTCAGATATATTTCAGATTAGCCACAACATTCATATGCTCACATCCACACACTCACACAAATGGCAAAACAGAGAACACACATAATTTGTTTTTAAAGGATGAAATGGGCTAGCCCAGCCTCTCAGAAAATCCCATTGTAACTCAAAACAAAATATTGGTTCTTTCTGACTTTAAGTCAGTATTCACATTCCTTTATCAGATTTGACATTATCAAGTTTGACTTAAATGGATTTTATCTTCACAAAATACTCAAGCGTATTGGATAGAGCGAGACGGAGAGATTTGGTCTTGTGTTTTCGCTTATTGTCCTGCTGAAAGGGGTATTCCTGTCCCATTGTCTGGTGTAAAGCAGAGTGAAGCAGGTTTTCTTCTAGGGTTTTCCCTGTGCTTAGATGCATTTCTCCTTATCCAGCAAAACTCCCCCGTATTTGCCAATGTCAGACACACCCAGACCCTGATAAAGCCCCTACAATGTTTGAAAATAAGCCAGGTATTGTATTTCAAGTGGTTTTCTTTGATGTTTTTCAATTTAACTTTAGTGTCTATACCATGGGATGCATGTTGTAGAAAATCTGCATTCCTGATATCTGTTTATTTACTCATATATTTCTCATTTAGGTCATTCATGTAGTGACTAAAATAATATCGCTACGCCCTCGGTTTTCTCTCATTACATCAAATTAATTATTTAGCCTTTTTTAAATCATCAATGGCCACATGGTGACATCCCAGAGGAGTTTCCTTCCTCTCCTGCAGCTCAGTTCAGACAAAAGTCTATCTTTGATAAGTCATTGTTGTGTAAAATAGTAGTTCTCAAACCTCATTTGATTTTGACAATGGTTCTAGCCTTGAACCAGCTCACCGTATTCACCTAATCAAGGGTTTAAAGATTTATTGACAATGTGAAAAGGTAATGACAGCTCTGGAAAAACAAAACAAAAATGGAGAGCTTGAGAACTTGGCTTGAGTTTGGCACTTAGGAAGTTCAAAAATGCTCCCTAGTCTATACTGTTGAATCTGTGCTAGAAAATCCTTACTTAACAGAGTAAACATTTTGTATTGTTGAGTGACAGAGAAAGGGACGCATTTAAAAATAATTTCAATCCTTATTATATGACACATAAGTGAACTCATGTAACATACTGTGACTAGTTAAGACAAATTTGGTCACATTAAGACTAAGGTGGTGAAATTAAAGATGTAGTCAGAGACTTTTGCAAATAGCATTGTTTTTAAAACCTTACATTTTAGGATGACTGTGTAATGTTGTTGATGTGTACATCATCTATTAACTGAATCACTATCACAGCTTGATAATTCTAAGTTTGAAAGCAGGTGTTTTGAATGACAAGGAACAAATATCTACACATCACATCAAATATTGACACATCAAGCACTACAGCTAGCAATATTTTTACTTGCAAAAATTACTTAAACTAAATTTGAAAGAAAGCCTAATCTTTAGTTCATTCTTGTGTTGTTTACAAAATTGCTGATGGTGGGTGGACATACAGTATAATGATTGGGATTGTATGAACCATATGAACTGTAATAAGAAACTCTTCACGGCCAATACAGAATTCATTCAAAAAGCCTTTTCACAATGCATTGTTCTAAGCCCTGGGCTTAGCCTGAGTTCACACAAGAGTTTATTAACACTGCTAAGGTTTGACCGTAGGCTAAGGATTCACACTTGTATTGCTAAGCCCTGGGCTAACAGATAAATAAGACACAGTACCATTTCCCATTCTATGATAAGCAACATATGGTACGTTCTCTCCCACATGCGAATAATGTTACTGTTGCTTAAATCGCTGACAAATGATCAATGTTACGCTACTGCGTTTTAATTAACCACATCGGTTGATGCACACCCTGTCGGTATTTGCTTGGACTACTCAAAGAAAGAGAAAAACGTTATTTCAGTAATGAGGTGCGCGAAAAACGTTAAAATTCAGTGTAAACATGCATAAACATGGACAGAGATCTGTAAACTGTTCCCTCATAAATTTTAGACACACATAAGTACGTTAAACAACACACGAAGCCGACACTGTCGCCATTTTTCCATAGTCCATATAATGTAGGTAGTAGCCTTTCGAGTGGGGCTCACTTTCCCTGCATCCAGAAGGTTGCCATCCGGTAGGTCCACTCGAACCCTAATCTACCATAGGATTCAAAGAATTCGCTAGTTGAGTAACTCATTCCTACACCTTGGACACAACAAGTCTCTCTGGCAAAAACTGCATGGCATCTGGTTGGTTCACACACATTCTCACAGGATTTGGCGTTTTTGGTGAAATGGTGAAAGAACAGTGGGAGTTATAAGTCAGCGATTGTGATCTACAGTCCGGAGTATGTAAACACACAGGTGTGTCAGGATTGGTTGGGATTGTTTTGGTTGGTTAGGCTGTTGACTGGTTGGGTCGGCATGTGTGTTTTACAGTGACTAACCTAGGTTGGGCTGGGACAACGCCATGTTGCGTTGCTGTTGGCTGGCAGATGGTGGCGGAGCATGAAGGCTCATCTGGTTCATGGCGGCTGTCATGGTCTTACGAGGGTCATGCCAAGTGGTGATCTTCTCCACGTGACTAGAGACAGTGAGAGAGCGAGTGTGTGAGAGAGAGATGGAGGAAGAGACAAAGAGAGAAAAAGACAGAGGGAGAAAGCAGAGACACAGAGATAACATCAGGTTAGACAATGAAAATCCAGAACAGAGTTACTACAGGTCAGCGGGTGTTGCCTGGGTCAGTCTTCTCTTCACTTCCTTCCTTCCTTCCTTCCTTCCTTCCTTCCTTCCTTCCTTCCTTCCTTCCTTCCTTCCTTCCTTCCTTCCTTCCTTCCTTCCTTCCTTCCTTCCTTCCTTCCTTCCTCCTCCTCCTCAATGGTGGCTACTGTACATGATATTCCTGCCCTATTATATTCTTCAACAGAAAATCACCATAAGTGGCAGCAGGCCCAACTGGTGCTTCACTACTTCAGTTCAATGGCACATCATCAGAAATATGACAGGGCTTGCAGGGTGCTAGAGTTCATCAGTTTTCAATGTGCAATGTCTCCTCTGCAAAAGTAACAAGAGATCAATATGTTTCAGCTGGACCGCTAAGTTTAAGAGAGAGTACAATGGCCTTCAGGTCCGTTTTCAGCAAGATGCCCTAACATAATTGATATTTTGATAAGAACATGTCTCCTGTGTAGTTCCGTTTTATGTTTCATTGCCGGGTTAAACCATTTCTTTGAAAGGGGCAAAGAAAGTGATGTGTATATTTGGGGTGTTTCATAAAATTAGCTAATTCAAAAATTTTACCAGAGGGAAAAAACTAATGATGAACTGGAGAATTGCCTCACCATGGCTATTATGCCTATTTAAGGACAGACTATGAAAAATTATATTTCAAATGCAATCTAGCTTGCATTTTAAACCGACATTTAACTTTTCTTCCCTTACAAATCTAAAAGACATAAACCAAGAAAGGAGTGACATTCAACAAACTTATATGTTAGTATACATGTTTCTTGTTAATTTAAACTTTCAGTAATTTTTCTAAGACTTCACACAAAGAAATCTTATTTGTGTGAAGTTAATTGAGCACTGAGTAAATTCCAAGCCTTTTCTTTTATAACCATTTAGCTTGGGTTATGCTGATTTGTTTGGGGGGGAGTGGGTGATTGACGGAAACAATTCAGAAGACTATGGCAATAAAACAAAAAAAAATCCTCAAAACTTGTTGCACCAAACCTAGACTGCTCGGTCAACAAAGCTCGGTGCTTACTATTGGATTTCTTTGGTAAAATAAATCTGTTTATCTGGAAGCTGTTTGACACGTTTGAGAAAGACCCCACTCAAAGACACAGGTAGAATAATATATTTTCTACTGGCAGCTCTGCACGTGGGATGTAAAACAATTTTGTTTACAATACAAACGGTCAAAAACAAGTCTTGACGGGTCGGGTAAAGAATGTGTGAAAAGATTCCATGCTACATACTGGGGTACACAGAAAGGAAACGTCAAGAAACATGAGCAGAAACATGACCAAACTAATCAATAGCCAATATCCTGCATCATTCAACCCTACTTTTTCCTACGAAACGCTGAAACATTCCTATCCCAAAATAGACAGTCCCCTAACTTCTTGGCACAAAAGACTTCATATTGTTTTTCATTCCAGTCATATACCCAAAGATATGCAAATGAACATGGGGCATTTTACATGGTATGAAAGTAAATTGGAAAGCACTTAGATACTAGAGAATAATAATAAAAAGTGAGGATTACTGAGGTTTGTGTGGTGCTGCCAGGAGCATGTGCGGCCAGCATGAGTCAGGGTGTTGGTGTACAAAGGGTTTCCTACACTGGGCAGTGACTCACAGGCACACTGGCAAAGGTAAAGCCCACTTCCTGTTCATCTCTGCTGAAACGAGACAACCCAAAACCTATAAAAACCAACCACAGAACTCTTTGCAATTTGGTTCATTAGTGGGTAAGATGTTTTCAAACATAATTTAATTCTACGTGGGCCATCTGTAAAATCTGAGAACTATGTAGTAACACGTCAAACTTGTATATTTTGGTCACTGGAGATGGGGGATAACTGAATTTAATAATGCTTAAATCAATTAACCTGTAATTATAGATATTATTTATGGGCTGATTTGACTATGTGTGTTTGGGTGGATTACAACTCAGCCAGGAAGACTCCATTGTGGGTTTAGTAACCAGAAGCAACCGGGTCCCAAATAAATTAAAAGAACAAATGCAGCTGAGATGTAGATTACAAGACAGAGCTCTGTGATTTACAGTGACTTACTGTCAGGCCCTAGAGAAATAGTATGTTCAGTCAGTATGAAGGGTTAGTGTAAGAAAGAGTAGTGAAAAAAGACCGCTAACGTAGAGAGACAACCCACAGACTCATCCCTCTAAAAACTGTAGGTATATTTCAACAACAAACCTCAGTCACTTCAGATGCCAGTAGTAAGCCCTAATATGGGTCATCTGAAAGTAAGGCTCTACATTTTTGTTGTGGCCTGCTGCTCTACGTGCCAAGTCTCCAGTGGGACGACCCACTGCGGTTGGGCAGGAGGGACAGAGAATGTCAGCGGAAAGGCTAATTAACGTTGCAAAGACACTTGGCAGCAGGGTGACGCTACTCAGGGCATAGTCATGAAAGGCCTGTATGAGAGATCTATAGTTAATCTCTAGGGGACTACTTCGATCTCTCATGGACTATGCGTACAAATAAATACTACCATAGATCTGTTATGGAACAATGGTTAAGTTTCAAGCAGTATTAGTTCCCTCTGTTCTTTGCAGTTCTGATCTCCTCCCTTAACATATATGAACCAAGAACTTAATGGAGCATTTGACCAAATACACATTTGAATAATCGGAGAAGATATTCAGTCGGGTTGGATCTGCAGCTAGAGCAAATCTATATAAGCGTAGATCTATATAAGGGTAGGTCTATATAAGGGTAGGTCTATATAAGGGTAGGTCTATATAAGGGTAGGTCTATATAAGGGTAGGTCTATATAAGGGTAGGTCTATATAAGGGTAGGTCTATTTACGGGTAGGTCTATTTACGGGTAGATCTATATACGGGTAGATCTATATACGGGTAGATCTATATACGGGTAGATCTATATACGGGTAGATCTATATACGGGTAGATCTATATACGGGTAGATCTATATACGGGTAGATCTATATACGGGTAGATCTATAGTTAGGGCAGATCCTAGACCTGTGCTTGGGGTCGAGTTGGGTGACAGCTGTCTTGCAACTGTGGGGGTGGGGTGTGGGCCCCTCCATTGACCCCAGCCACCAGCCTACCTACGCCTCGGTGGGGAGAGTTGGTTTTCCACCGTGCCTTAAAATGAACATCTCTTCACCCCGGAACAACAGTAGAGCAGCCCCCCCTTTCCTTTCCAAAGCAGAACGTGGCTGGTCGTGTCTTTCAGCCAAACTGAACCTGAAGATTTGGGGTTGAAGCCATCAACAGGATGGCATGGCACATGGTCTTAACCCCCACCCTGCCTCTTCATAGGCTGGGAGGAGATGAAAAGGCTTTGGGGGTGCGGAGCAGCAGAGGCCCTAGTGTGGGACTTCAGGGTTTCACGCATGCGTGTGTGTGTGTGTGTGTGTGTGTGGTGGGGGGGACATTGTTTACGGAGGAAACAGGAACAATGGCTGGAGCACTGAAACGGGACAGCCTGTTGGCTGAAACAACACAGCCCCCCTCCCGTCCACCCACACGCCTCACACTCAAGCGCACCTCATTACTCACCAGAGTTCAGCATAAACAGTCTCTTGGATAAGCTGCTTTATCGCCGTCTATCCTTCATCCCACCCCCCTGGCCCCCATAACAACACCCAGATAATATGCTGCATATCTGTCCAGTGATTTTGGGATTGAAGCCTGACTTGCATTAAAATACACATTCGTGCACACATTTCCATTTGAGAAATCCAGGAATAAGGCAGCAGAGGGATGCTGGGTAAAACGTTTTCAGCACAATCCTCATCTCCAGTGCCATTCCTCATGCACTGGTCAGCCAGCAGTCTCAAGAAATATATTACATTCAAAAATGCTGATCACTATCCTTAGATACTACAGATCCTACGAGCCATTGCGCCGGCTCACTGTGGTTACTGCGCTGGCTCAGTGATTGCCAAAGCTGCAGTTACAGAAGCCACCCGGCTAGTCGCCAGATAGATGAAACGCAGTTCAGTCAGGCACTGTTAACAAACAGTTCTGAACTCAGGAAATGTCTCTGGCTGGTAGCCACGGAGACGTCAACAAATACCAGACGTTGTTTGTCTTGTTCCTCGACAGCTGGACGAAGCGGTGTGGCTATGACAACACACACGGGGCAATATGGACACCTTCATCTAGTCCTCCGAGTTGGCACCAGATGCTTCCTCAAGAACCATAATGAGCTCTCCCTAGCATGTAACCAACAGGGAACATTCGCTATCAACATGGCACCCAATCCCTGCCAAAAAACAAGTTGGTTCATAGTTGTCTTACTGTGTATTCTCTATTTAGGTCTCTCATCTAGTGCCTGTCATATGTGTTGATTCTTCCTTAGACTCTTACATGGACCTCCACATAAGCCAGCCCGTCGGGTTTACTGTAGAATCTGGCTTTTCTCAGTACACAGTCAGCAGCTGCTTCAATTCCTGCTAAGCGGGTCACAGGTTTAGTCTGCCTGTTGCTAATCGCTTGGTTAACAGGACTTTTGCATATCACATCCTCACTAAACCAAAAATCAAATGTTCCTCTAAGGCAGCATGAAGACAATTGTGCCTCGTTTCCACTGGTGCCAAACAGTTTTTTTACCCTAAAGTCCAGAAATGTTTCCGTTACAGCTGACAGGCCAGCGCCAGTCGGCCATGGCCGAGTGGGCCCACTCTCACTTGGTGCCAAGCCACAGACTTTAGGACTTAGGGTGGGGTTTGCGGGTTGACGCGTTACATGCTTTGAAAACTCCTCAAGTTGCACTATTCGAATAGCAATGTGTAGGCTTCTCGTTATGGTTTTCATCCTATCTAACAATGCCATTTACCCAATTGAACCAGAAAAGAAACTAGGCGAGCCTAGTTCAGCCTACCCCCAATTAAAAGTGATAACTGTTGTTGCCCACACTGGACTCAAACCCGAGTCTCCCACGTGACAGACTGTGTCCTTAACCTCTATGCCATGGTTATCTATATTTGCCCATAAAAGCATCTCCACATCAGATATCGTTGTCGTGCATTAATATCACGCCAAGTTTGAATATTTCGCTAGACACCATTAAGCATTGTGTTAAACTGATGAATGTTTCTTATTAAGTTTACATCCACCACATTTATGAATTATATAGCTTTTGCCACTGGACATTTTAACACATTATTAGCCAGTAATAGGCTAACTGGTATCTACTAACTTAATATTTGGGACAGTCTTAAGAATTGAGCATGCTAGCGAGACAGAAGATTGACAATACAGTGCCAAAGCCATTTCATTTCATTTCCTGGCACAAAAACATTAGTTTTTCATTCATTCGTGAATGACATTGATACAATATCAATATAGGTGACAATAACTGACTTTTTCATTAAGTGAAAAGACGAGAGAATTGTGGAAACTCCAACTCTTTTACTGCCCAAGGCATTTTGATCTAGCCTATAGTATCCCAAAAAGCAGAGATAGGATACACACTTCAAACTAAAAAAATAAATAAAAGTTTCTGTTTAGGCTTACTATAACGTAGCTACCGAAGGTTGTATCCAGCAAAGTTTGTCTCTCCGGAACAAATCCGAATACATGATTTGTTTTGACTTTGACGAGATTCGACTACGGGACCTATTGTTTGCAGGTTCGCATCTCTAACCACTTGGCTATTTAACAAATGGTAGTCAGTCAGTCACTCAGTAAGACACATTCGTTCTCTTCTTGACCAGCTCCGCTTACGCGGGCCGGCAAAAACGGAGCACTGAGACCAAGATGTAGTCTGCAGAACCTATAGCAGATGTAAATACCGTGGTACAGAACAACAGGATAAGCTTGTGGCTGAATGCTGAAGATTTTTTTGTGAAACTACACTGGTTTCTGTCCCATCATGATCTTAAACACTGATGAAATCTGAGGCAGATATTCTGCTCTCTGAGGTTTAGCGGTAAGATCCTACAACCTCTCATTCTCCAATAAAAGACACAGGTTGACAATTCAGGAAGTCGAATGACTACAGCAACAAAGATGCATCCTTTCTGGAAAACAATATCCTCTATGTAATTAGGTCCGAATAAGGATTTGGGACTAACCCTTCTCTGTCCACTGACCACATCAGAGAGTGATAGGGTGGTGTTGGAATGAGCTGCATTCCCATTCCATTCCTGTTCCCTCCCAGTAACCTTAATCAGAGGCAGGGATAAAGGAGTGGATTGGTTTTCCCATGAGGCAAGACTCCAGAGCTCTGGTTACAAGGGGAATTCCCCCTGTCATCCACACAATGGAAACCCCACACTTGCGTGTAGGAGCTTTGGGCACTTTGGGTACAGGACGTTCGGGTCTGTCCATTTGTTTGTCTCCCCTGGGACCATGCAACCGATTCAAAATGTAAAGTTTGGAGGTGGTTCGTGCTTTAACCCCCCCTCCCGTGGTCCCCAGGAAAGACCTGGAGAAAATGGTGATCTCTGATATTCTTAAGATGAAATGCGTCAGAATCAGAACTGTTGCAACTACAACAGATGAGAGGAGTGGCCAGCAGAAAGGAAGCAAAAATGTGACATACTAATAATAGGCCTCCCAATTGGTCAGGCCTGGCTGACTGCTACAGCCTGGCTGCTACCTTGGCAAAGGAATTGCATGCCCTTGCCACAGGCTTTTGGGCATGTTAGGGCTAGCCGGGACTAGCCCTGACTGACCACAGTCAGAAATGCGAAGTACGTTAGCAGCGAATCCTATATGTTGTTAGATGTGGTAGTTAGGTCTTCTGGGCACTTTGGTAAAAACATGAAACCTGTTTTCAATCTAAATCTCAAACCAAGTCGGTCTGTTTTTTAACAAAACAAACTCATTTTTAGAAGTACTGTGTTTGGCACCAACGGTTAGTATGGTGAAGATGTGGTCTGGGGTGATCCAGTGGTCTTTCCGCTGCCTCCGGTGCACACATGCTGGGTCATGGGTTCAGGTCTGACGGCGGGAAACTCATCACTTTCCTGTCCAACAAAGCATCTAGTAGTCCATATTGTGGCATCAACCGCTCAAATAAGCAAAGAGAAACCACAGACCATCATTACTTTAAGATATTAAGCTAAGCCAATCTGGAAATTTTCAAGAACATTGAAAGTTTCTTCAATTGCAGTGGTGAATAAAAACTGCACCTCAGATTGCAGCCCATATAAATAAAAGCTTCACAGATTTCAAGTAAAAGTCACATCTCATCATCAACTGTTCAGAAGACACAGATTGAAACGGACCAGGTCAGGGTTGAATTGCTGCAAAGAAATCAGTAATAAGAGACTTGCTTGGGCCAAGACATTGTACAAAAGGACATTAGACCAATGGAAATCTGTCCACGGGGTCAATGAGTCCAAATTAGAGAGTTTTGGTTCCAACTGCCGTGTCATTGGTTGATGAGTGATCTCTGCATGTGTGGTTCCCACTGTAAAGCAGGAAGGTGGTGTGATGGTGCTTTGCTGGTAATTAAGTCTGTGACATATTTAGACTTCAAGGCGTACTCAACCATCAATGCTACCAAATTATTTAGAAGTGATACGCCATCTCATCTTGTTTACACAGTGATACTATCATTTGTTTTTCAACAGGACAATGACACAAAACATCTCCAGGCTGTATAATGGCTATTTGCTCAAAAAGGAGAGTTATTGAATGCTGCATCAGATGACCTGGACTCAACAATCACCCAAACTCAACCGAATTGAGATGGTTCAGGATGAGTTGGACCGCAGAGTGCACAGCATTTGTGAGAACTCATGTGGTAGGTGACTACCGCATGAAGCTGAATGAGAGGTTGTCAAGAGTGTTTGAAGAATCCAAAATATACATGTATTTTAATTTGTTTTCAGTATTATTCTACAAGGGAGAAACTTGTCAAATATAGAAATACGACTTGAAATAGTAGGTTTGTCCAAACTTACATCAAATGGAAATGACATTCATACATGCAATTGGTTGCATGGAAAGTTGAACAAGTTCCTCATCATATCTACCTCAGCTGTTGCAAAGCACTATGGGTGGCTCCTCTTCTTACAAGGGAACAACTGGTCATTTGGGAGAGGTGAGAGGGAGAAGGGGGTGAGGAGGGTGCACTATAACAGCAGCTGTTGATGGGCTGTCTAACTATAGATCCTGTAGCCAGCTTGGCCTGAGGGCACACACGCAAACACACAGAGAGAAGTCACTCTGGTGCTTTTAGGGCCATGGAGACCTCCAGAGACAATGACCATAATTTAACTGCCCACATACCCAACCCTACTCCTACACTCCACCAGAAATAGAAGGCTTGAATCTCATCACTACCTACACAAACACTCCACGTCATGCCGGAAGATGGCATCACCACCTACACAAGGTACAGTGGGGACAGGTTTGGTGAGTCAGACAGACTTTGTTGAATCAGATGCATCCATTCTACACTAGGAAGGCAAAATGTGTCTTTTAAACCTCATTTGAATTCCAGGAGTTTGGTTTCCCTACGGTTCAGGCCATCAAATCAATAAATCAATACATGGACTTGCTCCTACTTATGTCACTGAAATGATCCAGCCATACATACCTGCACGTAACCTTAGATCACAAGATGCAGGTCTTATAACTGAACCTAAACTTTCAAAACAAAAAGCCGGGGGCAGGGCTTTCTCCCATAGAGCTCCACAACTTTGGAATGATTTGCCAATAAACATTTTGAAGTGCAGACTCAGTGCAAACATTCAAGCGTCTACTAAAGACTCATATCTTCAGCCTGGTCTATGATTAAGTTTAGTCTGGCCCAGGGGCGTGAAGGTGACCAAAAAGGCCTGATACTGTCCACCCTTGCTGTCTTGCCAGGTGGGCTCTCATCGCCACTGGGATGCCCTCCCTCCAATGCCATTCGGGGTCGGAGTCACTGGCTTGTTGTTGCCTCTGTTGCACACTGGTGCAATTGGGCTATAACCTGCTGGCAATACTCGGCATATACAACATCCGGCATACAGGATGATTGCGGTTGGTGTGTGTCCCTTTGGTTGATGCTTGGCAATGTGGGTGGATTGATTTCCTGCCTGTTGGGCCCTGTCCAGGGCCTCCTTCTGTCGTTTTAAACTTAGGAGGACATGAGGTCTTAACCCATACCTGCAGAGTACCAGGCTTTACTCGTTGCGGTCCCTGTACAAAGCCTTCCTGGTTGTGTTGCAGATCAAGACGATAC
This sequence comes from Esox niger, assembly GCA_016801105.1. Classification (NCBI taxonomy): domain Eukaryota; kingdom Metazoa; phylum Chordata; class Actinopteri; order Esociformes; family Esocidae; genus Esox; species Esox niger. The sequence continues at coordinate 19,065 of JACXGJ010009042.1, forward strand.
CTGACGATTTCAGCTGCCAGTCCGCTGACCCCCGTCCCCGTCTGTCCCTGTCCTTGTCAATCTGGTCATGCTTCTGATCTGGAATAGGTTTAAATAGACTCTGGGCTTAGCCCACATGCATCGAACTATTACAATTTGGACTCTTAATATGTTCACCCGGCACAGCCAGAAGAGGACTGGTCACCCCTCATAGCCTGGTTCCTCTCTAGGTTTCTTCCTAAATTTTGGTTTTCTTAGGGGTTTTTCCTAGCCACTGAAGTTCATCACTACTGTTGTTTGCTCCCTGGGGTTTAAGGAAAGTTTAGGAAAACCCCCTAAGAAAACCAACATCAGTTTAGGAAAAGGACACGTGTACAAAACCATCCCATCAACCCTTCTGCTCATTCGCCCCCTCTTCTTGACACATCGCAGCAAAGTTGAGAGCAGAATGAGTCTCCCATATTTCCTAGATGTGGTTGACTTCCCAGAGCCACAGGAGACAAACCAATAACTTACACGGGTTTGGAACAGGGTTTATTAGCCTATAATGTGCCTAGTATGTAGAATCAGAATACCCAATAAACCACAACAGTCCAACGACACACAGGGCAATTTACAACAAAAATCAGCATCGGAGAGGGCAGACTGAGCATGCTCAATGAACACTGTGTGTTTCTGTTTCTCAGCCTGAGTCAGAGGCGTATGAGGGGAGTGGGAGGAGAACAGATAATTGTTTTACAAAACAGCAGCACTGATGATTAAAAGTTTTGTTTCTATAGCAACTAAGCTGGTCAACCAGGCAGGCGATGGGCTAAGGACACCTGCGACAGGTAGATGAGTTTCGGGGGGGGCAGCGGGTGCTGCTAGCCTAGCAGTTAAAGGTGTTGGCCGGTAAGCAAAATGTTGCAGGGTCATAGTCAACAGCATTTCTACAAGCTCAGAGCCCACTCTCTGAGGATGTGTTGAGGAGAATGGTATAGGTAAAAGCACATAAATTCAGATTATGGGTACAGAGGGGCAAAAAACTATTTACTCAGCCACGAATTGTGGAAGTTCTCCCACTTAAAAAGATGAGAGAGGCCTGTTATTTTCATCATAGGTACACTTCAACTACGAGAGACAAAATTAGAAAACAAAATCCAGAGAATCACATTGTAGGATTTGTTAGGAATTTATTGGTAAATTCCTTAAAAGAGCTGTCAAAGGACACCAGAAACAAAATTGTAGACCTGCACCACGCTGGGAAGACTGAATCTGCAATAGGTAAGCAGCTTGGTGTGAAGAAATCAACTGTGGGAGCAATTCTAAGAAAATGGAAGACATACAAGACCACTGATAATCTCCCTTGATCCGGGGCTCCACGCAAGATCTCACCCCGTGGGGTCAAAATGATCACAAGAACGATGAACAAAAATCCCAGAACCACATGAGGGGACCTAGTGAATGACCTGCAGAGAGCTGGGACCAAAGTAACAAAGGCTACCATCTATAACACTCTAGGCCGCCAGGGACTCAAATCCTGCAGTGCCAGACGTGTCCCCCTGCTTACGCCAGTACATGTCCAGGCCCGTCTGAGGTTTGCTAGAGAGCATTTGGATGATCCAGAAGAGGATTGGAAGAATGTCATATGGTCAGATGAAACCAAAATAGAACTTTTTGGTAAAAACTCAACTCGTCGTGTTTGGAGGAGAAAGAATGCTGAGTTGCATCCAAAGAACACCATACCTACTGTGAAGCATGGGGGTGGAAACATCATGCTTTGGGGCTGTTTTTCTGCAAAGGGACCAGGACAACTGATCCGTGTAAAGGAAAGAATGAATGGGGCCTGTATCGTGAGATTTTGAGTGAAAACCTCCGTATTAGCGTTATTAGTAATAGGCTTTACCAGTAACTACTAACTTACTGGAATAGTCATAAGAATTTAGCTATTGCTATTTCATTTCATGGCATAAGAACGTACCATTTTCTTTAATTTGTGAATGACAGTGATACAATAACTATCAATAAAGATGACGATAACTAACTTTTTCATCAAGTGAAAAGACAAGAGAATTGTGTAATCTACCAGAAAGTCACAATACTGTATAACTGTAAACTAAATAAAATGTATAAACATCTTTGCTTTCAATAGATTTGAAATTAGGTCTTCCACGAGAGAGGCACTGTTTAACCACTACGCCACGGCATTACATTTTACAGCAGTCACTAGACAACACTGAGCATTGTTTAATTGACTAAATTTTCTTATTAAGTTAACCTCCACCAAAGCATCTACGTACTGTATGACTTTTGCCACTGGCCGTTTTAACAGCTTATTAGCCATTAATAGACTTACTAGTATCAACTAACTTCCTAGAAATTATCATAGAAATTTAGTAATTTCCAGCAAGACTGAATATGATCTTATCCATGCCAAAAAAAGTCAAAATATAACAGTTTTCGTTAAGGCTTACTATAAAATAACATAACTACTGTATGTTGTAGCCAGTAAATGTGTTTGTCTATCTTGCATGCACAGATGCGTACTTGAAAGATGCGTCCACTAGAAACAGTCCCAATATAACCATAAACAGTTTTATATCAGACTTACTATAATGTAGATACTGAAGGTTTCAGCCAGAAAGGTTTTCATTAATACGGAATAATTCATAACACGTACATCGCTTGCCTGTGAGGAGATCCTAACACGGGACCTATAGTTTACAGGTCCGCTTTGCTAACCACTACGCTATTTAACAGGGGGCACATAGTCAGTCAGCCACTCAGTCAGCCAGCCAGCCAGCCAAATATTTTGCTGAAACCTGGACAAAGGGAGTTGCGTGATCTTTTTACCAATCACAGTAGTGCTGTGCCAATACAACGATTTAATGTAAAGTCACAATTCTTTTTTTCATAATATTGTATCGATATTCTGATCTCTAGACTCAATGTTTTGTTATTTAATCTTCTGTCAACAGCAGTCTATTAAATTCCTGTAGCGGTTGCTGAACGGGCTTGTTTCTTTAACAATAGTTGTGTATATAATCACAAAATCTACCCGATAAAAGCCTGCTACTGTATTCCCATGTCATCAATAATAAGAAACCAGAAAAGGGCATGCTGTCATTTGACTTCTTAAACATTTTATTAATTTCCTTACTCAAAATGGTGGCGCCAAAGCGGCCATGACATTTTACATTGGAAGAGATTATTTCTGTGTTGTTGGGTGATACAAGGTTAGAAACATCCTTGAAAGCAATAATAATGTTAAGGTGAGTGGGAAAAAATGGCTCTGCTGTCCATACTTTGTTGTGAAATGTTGATAAGATCTTTTAGATGACAACAGCAACCCTGTCGTGATAACTTGATAGAGAACACGTCATTAGCTGTGGAGCTATAAATGGTTACTTGCTCAGTCTTGTAATGGGAAGCGTTGCAGTAGTTGTGTAGCCAGCTGAGTAGTTGGTTGTTCTCACTTTTCTTCAGATTTTATTCAAAAATGGAAAATGCCATCGCTAACTAGACAACTAACTGTCCGGGATGTTTCGTCTGTCAGACTAACAAGCTGTCACTTTAACGAGCTAGCCAAAAAGCAGTTAAGTTCTAAATCATTAGAAAAAAAAATATTAGAGGTTGCTCATAGGGATTAGCTAAAGGTATATAGCCGAATATTATTTGAAGTTTTCTTTAGTACGTCAGTAAGTATCGTGATTCAGTTGTGATATTGTGAAGAATCGTGATGTATTGAATCTTACCATGTGTATCGTGATACATAACATATCGCAAGGTGCTTGCCAATACCCACCCCTAAATCACAGAACAGAAACAAAAACAAAAGAAAGCTTGAAAACATGGACTAATGAAATCCACAGTCAAAACAATATCCCCCCAAATAAAACCCAATAGGTGTAATAGAGGCACAATTTGTTACCATGTACCCACTTTTAAGTAATATGAATTAACTTTAGGAAATAATGCAAATCCTGATTCACTATTCACCATTGTGTAGGAACACATATTTTAAATAGACCACCAAATGTATGTATATACGTCTGGATAGTATGAATTTCGAATGCAGGAATTTTACTAATTTCTTCAATTCCAGCCCTCAACCATTTCTTGGTTTACCTGATGGTACATTCCAATGTGAAATTAAATGTTATGGAAATTTTAAATAAGGCACCTTCTCTCATTTGCTGACGTTCAAACTTGTAATATAAACATGCAATTTAAAGTCTGTTCTTGTTTTGAACAACAATGGACACTGGGAAACAGAACACAAGTTAATGGTAATTAGATTGCAGAGACGACGTCACCTTTTCCCACACCTCAACGTCAATCCATAGATTTGTTACTAACAAAGCGGCCGCAGAGGGAGTGGGAGAGATTACACATTTATGTAGCACTGCCAGTCCAACATTCCTGGATCAGACATTAACAATGAAATAGGCTACAGAACAACAAAAAGGATTTAATGGTTAAAGGTAGTGGGAAGGTGTACAGTTATGGTCACAACTCTGTTTTGAGACAATTAGTGTACTTTCCGTTAAAAGTCATACGCTGACCGGGTTACCTTTAAAGCTGACTTGGGTCCTGAGCAACTGTCAAACCCCGCCTTTGTCACCATTGAAAAAATAATAATCCATTACCAATGGGTACATGTGCAGAACAGACAGACAGTGGGGGGAGATATGGAGAGAAATGAGAGGCTCAATGGCACCATGCACCTCTCTTCTCCTGAGTCCCCTGTCAGCTGCCTGCTGGGGGACACCAGACCAGAGAACAAATGAAACACCATCATCTTGCTGTTAGGAAGTATAGTGCATTCGATGTCCAACATGGGCTGGAAATAGAGGTCACTTACTCCCTCCCCGTGTTCAGTTAGTTTCCAACACATTTAAGACCTCCTCATCATCATGCTTCGAACTATACATCACAGTAACACTTAACAGTGACAAAGAAACATGTCAGCCCTCACACCGGCCCCACAACAGACTGTTACTAGAACACAAACCTCTTTCTGTGTCTATCCAGTGAGAGGCCAAATAAAATCAGTGGACAGATATTAGCCTAATGCCCTATGTACAAAGCAACCATTGTTATGAATCCTACAGCAGACATGGGAATGAACTCCAGTTCTACTCTACGAGTCCCTCTATGCGCCTCCCTCTACAGGCAGTTCTGCACAGAATATTTGAGCAAACACAAGAAGTGTAGAGTGTGTGGGAGGGGGCTGGGTTTGACTTAATCCCCTATAGTTACACACAACTCTTTCACCACTTTTAAAATCATCTCTAAACTTATAGCCCCCTTGGAAAAGACTGTCTTTGTCTACCGCATAAAGATCCCTCACCCTCTTGTTCTAACCGCCTTCCCTCTCCTTCCTATCAGTTAAATGATGAATGATTGCAGTCAAATCATGTGACAGGGAATGGGCCAACAGCACCACAGGAAGAACTAGCTATAGACCCACAAATGGGGTGCTGGGGGGAGGGGGCAGAGAGGGAAGGAGGCCCAGCTGAATGGGAAAGCTTTCCGTCAATATAGTTAAAACATTTTGGCAACGAACATTATGTTGTCAGAGAGACGTGTAAGGAAATGTTAATAACATTAATTCCTCTGCTGGGCGATCAAGAATCAGCTGCTGTTATTATTTCTAAAGGCCTTAAGGGACATAGAGGAAAACCAAAGACCAGAGAGGAGAGCCGAGGGACAGAGGATAGGAGATCCGAGGGACAGAGGATAGGAGATCCGAGGGACAGAGGATAGGAGATCCGAGGGACAGAGGATAGGAGATCCGAGGGACAGAGGATAGGAGATCCGAGGGACAGAGGATAGGAGATCCGAGGGACAGAGGATAGGAGATCCGAGGGACAGAGGATAGGAGATCCGAGGGACAGAGGATAGGAGATCCGTGGGACAAAGAAGAAATAATATAACAGCAGATGTGTGGGTTCCAAGGAAAATAAGAGGAAAGGTTGGAAAAGGACAGAAGAGTGACAGGGGATCATGGAATACAGGTTATGTGGATAATCACAGAGTGATGGGATCGTGGGCTACAGTGTTGACCTAACGTTATGTGGATAATCACGGAGGGACAGGGGATAGTGTGGTTACAGTGCTGACATAATGTTCTGTGGATAATCACTGAGTGACAGGGGATAGTGTAGTTACAGTGTTGAATTAAGGTTCAGTGGATAATCACTGAGTGACAGGGGATAGTGTAGTTAGTGTTAAAATAAGGTTCTGTGGATAATCACTGAATGATAGG
>JACXGJ010009043.1:0-25292 GCA_016801105.1 Esox niger
CTCATTGCACCTGTTGTCTCGTTTAGCGCACCTGATCATCATTTAGTCATTCCCCTCAGTATATATGTTCCCTCTGCTCCCTTTGTCTTTGTGTGTTATTGTCTCTACTCAGAGCAGATGTCAGCTCCATTAAAACCATTTAACGTACCAGCTCCGCAGTCCGCTCCATGTCTCCAGCCTTCCGTAAAGCCTGACAGAAAGTCGAGTCCCAATACTTTCCAAAGTCAGATTAACTACGACACTACACTTGTGTGCATGTTAAAAACACATTTTAGTCAGCATTTGGGAAGATGTGCACGCAATCCGAGTCCACAGAGGGGCGAAGGTTAAGAAGAGAGGAGAACAGACAAAAGACACCAGTTCTCAATTGGACGCATTAAAAAGAATAATTACGGTTCGCGCAACAAACGTCGAACAAAAGACTACACGGTTTAACCACCGGGCCTGTCACTGGAATGGCCCCCATTACGCAGCACCCCTAACATGGAAATATAATTACAGTGTTTTTCCTCGGGTTTAATTTCCAACCGCGTTTTGCACCGTGAATTCAATGAGCCCGTTCCTCTCTTTCAGCGCCTGTTCCATGAGCCAGCTGGCATGTCAGTTCGGGTGTTGTTGTGGTCGGTGAGGGGAAGCCTCAGGCCATGTTGAAGCATCTTAAGCACTTCAGCATTTTGTAATTGATGCCCACCACCACCGTAATCCTCCAATCATCCGTCACTAGTGATAACCGAGGAAGAGGAGGTTTGGCTAACAGTGTTTAGCAGCCATCTGTATAGCAACGGCAGTACAGTCCAAGGGCCCTAATACAGGGACTGTCTCAAAGTCAGTAGCATATCCACTCGTACATAATCACATTCCGATGTGGAAATGTTACAAATTGTAATATTAATAAAGCATTAATGCCCCCGCCCCCCTCCCTGGGGCTGTTCTGGGAGCAGACTCTGAAAGCACAGAGCCCATATTTTCTGTTGCCTCTAGCTTTGCATTCATCTTCAAACCGACGTACACTCACAATGGACTCGGAGAAGAGGTGACCGATTCAATACCACCCCTCAAATCCGTGGCCGTGCCGGTGTAAATCCCAGTTCCGCGTATTCATTAGTCCGGCTGATCCACCGGTATCATTAGAAAGATCTGAGGCTTAGCTATGTGCCCTCTCTCTTCCCGGCCCCTCTCGTTCTTACCGTGGCATCAGCATGTACGCACACACACACACACACACACAAAGACATGCAAGTGTGTGCAAATACACACCGACGCACGCGTGCATTAGCATTGAGAACATCCGTGAAGGAGGATTTGATATACATGCGGCTGAACAGACACCCATCGTAGAAGAAAGAATGGTTGGGTCAGTGGGATATCCCAGAGGGTATGTTGGACCAGCAAGCCCAGTAAACGTATTCCAAACAACGACACATGTTCATTGTGGGATACCGTGATTTTCAGAGGTGAGGAGGGACAGTAAGAGTGTAAGAGCGAAGGAGGCCGAAGAAGAGATAGTGTTGGTCAAACTAGAAATTACAACTCAGCAAACGAAGGTTTACACAGATGTGTGTGTGTGTGTGTGTGTGTGTGTCTGCATGGACTCATTGGGATTCATGGACTGAGAAGAAGAGATCGGATAAGAACAAGGTTTAAAAGAAAAGGGGGAGCAACAGAAGGAGAGATGGGGCTGTGGGGGGGCGCGGGGGGGAATATGCAGGACTTAAGGCAGTGCTAATGAGGCCCGAGGAGTTGTGTTTGCTCAGCACAGAGAGAGAGAGGGAGAGAGAAGATGGGGAGGGAGAGAGAAGATGGGGAATGACACCGGGGGCCCTGTAAGCCCAGGCAGATTGGATATTCACCACTAAATCAGCGGGGAGCCGAACCTCCAGAGGGAAGCATACAGAACTATGCAAATCCACACACACACACACACACACACACATCAGAGATCGCTGGTCAAATTGGAAAAGCCCCTCTATTTACTTACGTTTTTATTGACTAAGCAAAGAGAAGAACCACGGCGTGTGCTGACTACGGGAGTAAACTGGGAGGTGAACAGGAGTCAGACGCCGGACTGTGGCTCTCGCTGCCACCGCCGACAGGAAGTGAACACTTCCGACCCGCTGCTCCTCCCACGTCACAGGCGGAGCTTCGGGCCGAGGGGATTTGAAGGGAAACGACGGGCCGTGAGACCTTGATCTGGCGGATGAACGCGTGGCTGACCAGGTGGTTCCTCCGGGCCGATGGGTAAGCCTTCCTTTAGCCTTCTCCCACCAGTGGATCTCCCCTCATATAGCTTCCAAGGCCCAGGATCCAGCTGTAGCTTTCCCACATCCTTGAATTACCAGAGGGAGCCCATCTAATCAACGGGGGCTGAGTCCATGTGGCACAGTGCTGCTCATTATTCCGTTCATATTATTACACTCTTCAATCAGAAAGGCTGGCTTGAGCAAGAGGGAGCCTCATCACCCATACCTTTGTCACGAAACGCCTCGTTGATCCACGGTCAAAATGATGCTGTGAGAACTTCCCTGCCTTCTCATTGGTTTAAATATATATACGGTGTCATTTTATCTAACCCAGTGGTGAGCACTCCATTTTTAGCACAGCTTTTTTAGTCAGAACGGAAAAACACCAGGCTGCCACTGGAGCGGTTTTTAACCTTTTGACTGTTAAACGCAGCTACACGGCCATTAGGGTTGGGTGAAAAAGGGAAGGACAAAGAGTGGGAGAGACTAACGGGGACAGAGAGAGAGAAAGGGAGGGAGAGAGATGTGGAGGGAAGGAGTGAGACATGGCGGGAAAGGGCGAGAAGTGAATGAAAAAAGGATGGATATAAAGGGTGGAGGGTGTGGCCTAGAGTGTGTTGGCATAGATTAATGAGCTCCATTACCTCAATGCCCAAAACGCTCTGTGATGAAGGATCACTGCCTGCACACAGGCATTAGCCAATCAATTCACAGCATGCAGGTCAGCTGACTGGGTCAGAGCTCATGGAGGGTGGTCACAGGAGGCGGGGCAAGGCCTCACAGGGTGTGGGGTGGGTGTAGCCAGAGAATGATGGGAAAAGCAATAAGGAGCGACACAAACATAACTCACAAACATGTGCACACACGCACACTTTTTGTCTTCCTACCACTCTCTCTCCCCCTCTTATTCCCTGTCTGTCCCACTCTGCAGGGTTTCACACCATTACCTGTATGGCCAGGACAGACTGGAGTCAAGGAAAAACCCTGGGCTCTCACACCAGCTGATTCTGGTCACGTTCACAGTGAATGGTGTCTCTGTGGTGGTGGGAGTGTGGGGGGGTTGATTGGATTGGCGTGTGTGAGAGTGCATTTGGGTGTACGTAGGTGTAATTGGGACGTCTGAGTAGAGAAACACTTCTGGTAAATCGAGCAGCTCCTTCAGGCAACAAGGAGGGCTGTGGGTGTGTGTGCCAGTGGTGCGGGTGTGTGTGTGTGTGTGTGTGTGTAGTCAGGGATGCGGTGGTTGTTTGTTTGTGTGGAGGCGTGAATGCGGGTGTGTGTGTTGGAGTAATTGGGATGTCTGAACAGCGAAACACTTCTGGTGGATTGAGAAGGTCCCTTCGGTGAAAAAGAGGTGACCAGAAAGGTCTCCTCTGTTAAAATGACTTCATAAAAAATGACAAATTAAGGACACTAGTTTGACCCTGAAAGGCATCTTTCCTCACATTAAAAATGTTTTGCTACTGGCCTCCAAAAGTGGCTGTTATTGACTGGATTCGATAAGAGGTGACTTACAGAGTACATGTATCATCTCAGAATCAATGAATTGGAGAATCAGGGACAGTGGACTACCTTCACAACTACTTGAACTAGAATTTTAACAAATCAACTCAGTGTATACAAACAAACTTAAAATTTCTTTGTCCTTTAATACAAGCAAAAATACAGAGGCTGACTGCATTATTTCATACCATTCACAATCATCACATACACCGTTTTCTGTGCACTGTGAGTGATTCTATTAGTAATTAATGAAAACATGAATAGAAATCAAAACTGCTTCTTCCATTAGCACTGACTAAATTAAATCGCTATGACTGTAATATATAGCTCTCTCACCAACTTAGTCAAAATTTATGGTAAGATATATTTTTTCAGACAACTGTAAACCCATGCTGCAACTTCCACACGGAACTGAGCCAACTAGAGAAACCAAATTCATAGTTTAACTTTTTTAAACAGCCATTACAAACATCAGTTAACATAGCTAATCTATTGATGTAACCACATGGATATTAGGTTTGATGTTACTTCAGATGTGGTGATGGTGAATACAAACTAAAATGTCGCAGCTGATTTTTGACCAGCGCTGAATTATGAAATGACAGCTTAAATGGGAAATAGGATATTACATTTACTACTTGCATAAATTACCAGAAGACATCAGCAGGGAATGTTTTAAGTTTAATTATTATCCCAACAACAGTGGTCCAAGTTCCGTCTGTCAGTTAGAATTGATTTGTAGTCACCTCATACTTTCTTCAGACACTCAGTACTACACCCCACCCTAAAAATGCTCATTTTCAAAGAGGACTAGCTAATACTTTCCCCGTCTCGTTTGGTAAAGGACAGAGGAAATGTGTCATTGCTTAAAATTCTTCAGTCAGGATTATACTCAGTACACATTTAAAGAAAAATGAACCATGATTTACATTTTCACTTGGCCCTTAGGCTAGTGCTGTGCCAATACAACAATTCAATGTAAAATCGCAATCATTTTTTTCACAATATTGTATCGACATGCTGCTCTCTAGAATCGCTGCTTATTTATTAGCCGCCTTTGAAATTAATGTAGCGGTCGCTGAACACGCATGTTTCTTTAACAATAATAGTTGAAAAACCTACCTGATTAAAGCCTGTTACAGTATTCCCATTGATGTCATCATTAATAAGAAACCAGAAAAGGGTAAGCTGTAATTTTGTAATTTTATTATTTCCTTACTCAAAATGCTAGCGCCAAATCGGCCACAACTTTTTACATTAGAATAGATTGTTTCTGTGTTTGATGATACGAGGTTAGAAACATCCATGAAAGCGATAATGATTTCGAGGTGAGTAAGAAACTGTGGCTATACGTGTCATGTGGTCCATACTTAAAGCTGTGAAATGTTGGTAATATCTTTTAGATGACAACAGCAACTCTCGTGATAGACAAGCACATCAGCTGTGGAGCTCAAATGGTTGCTTGTTCAATCTTGTAATGGAAAGCGTAGCAGTAGCTGTGTAGCCGGTTGACTAGTTGGTTGTTTTGTCGCGTTTCTTAAGATTTTATTCAAATATGGAAAATGCCCTTGCTAACTAGACAACTAATTGTCCGGTTTGTGCCGTCTTTCTAAAATTACGTTTTCTGCCACTAAATGTTTTGCTTTTGCAGCAACAAGCTCTTTAACTAGCTTGCCAAGAAGCAATAATGTTGTACTTTGCCGACGATGAACTCCAGAATCTGCCCAAAAATGTGCGCCACATAGCTGCTTCCTTTCTCATTTATAAAAACGAATGTGTCTTGAGATTTGTCTTGTGCTTACTTTATTATGATCATATTAGCTGTACGAACTTAATTTGACTGCTGGCTCAATCTCGTCACAATATATCGTTTTGTGTAAACTTAGATGTCCGTTATTTCTATTGACTTTTTATGGAAGAAAACAAATTATATTATTCCAAGTTACATGAATGTGTTGTCAAATTAAAGAAGAGTACGTGCTCTTTAAAACAAATTTAACTTGTCATTGTAAATTGGTTTTGGTTATTGTGCTATGTAAGTTCGAAATGTGTGAGAAAATATGATTTTGAGACTTTTCAGTAATCAACAGCGGCATTCTAGAATTCTATTGGGGTCTAAAGGGTTACATTTAGAAGTTTTAAGTCATTCCAAGTAAGTGTTTCTTTTTTATTAGGGGTTGCACATGGGGATTAACTGAAGATTGTCCTTTCAAGTATATTATTTGAAGTGTTCTTTAGCACTTATGTAAGCATACTGATTCAGTTGTGATGTATTGAATCGTAACGTGTATAGGGATACATATAGTATCACAAGGTACTAGCCAATACCCACCACTACCATAGACTACTTTCAGGCTGTGGAACCATCAACCATATATTTGAAGTCGTAAAACAGTGAAATTGTCCTTTAATGTCACCTAAGGGTTACATTAACTCTTCCCTATTGTCTCTACAAATCCCATTGGACTCCTCATTCCTTTCCCACACATGCGCCGGCTCGTCAGTCAATCTCCCCACCACAAGTCAAATCGAATCCAATTAAGGCTATAAGTAACCTGCTTGACTAATCGGTTCCTCAAGCTATTTGAAATCGTTCAGAACGCAGGGGCATAGAAGCTCACAGGGGACAGCAGCGTGTTGGCCAGAGGCTTCCCATCATTGACGGCTTTTAAGCCTGTGGTGGTAACAGGCAGCCTAATGGCGCTCTAAGAGTGGAACCTAAATGACACCTAACGCAGAGACTCATAGACAAAGAGGGAGCGACTGAATGTGAAAGGTTCCTATCTCTAACTCTGCATTCATTTGCAAAGTGGATGGCTTCTATGAGTGCCCTTGCCCAGGATCCAAGTTTAAAACAAATAGGGCCATTGAGTAACACTTGCACGTCTTCACACACAAACAACGTGCACACACACACACACACACAGACGGAAGATCTTAACACAAGCCTGTCTGCTAATCCCATGGCTGGAGGAAATGCTAAATATTACGCGGATTATGATGAAATTGAATAGGGGGTCGATATTTGATTTTCATAAGGCTGATAAGCCTGATATTTTCCACATCCGTAACAGTGACCAAACACTTGCGCACACACACACACACACACACACACGCCCTCGCTCCCTCCCTCCCTCCCCAAAGATAGCCATACCGTCTTCATACCTTGGCAATCTGGACACACCAGTTGAGCAGCAGCTGGGAGCCGATGTTGTCCTTGTGCTCGTGGACGTAGTCGAGCAGGCAGCCGTGGGGCATGAGCTGGGTGACCAGCTGGATGGTGGGGCTCAGACAGACCCCCAGGAGACGCACCAGGTGGGGGTGGTCCACGCTGGCCATGATCAGAGCCTCCTGGTGGGGACAGAGAAGGACTCAGGCCTGGGAGACCATACAGTGTGAAGAGTGGCAGGAAGGGGGAGTGGACACATCCCGTTGGCAGGTGTTATGCGGCTTCAACTATACAGGCGTCACAATTCTGATCCTCGGCCGATAGGCCGCAGACAAAAACTATTTTAAATTAAAAGTTTAGTTAGGAATTTAGTTCATGATGCCGGTGTGCATAAAGAAAAGCCCCGTGAGCTAACACACACACACTCCCTTTGGGGCGAGACCTATTACGCATTACCATTTACTCCTCCCATTAGCATCTCAGTAGCCACGATAGCTTCTGGGCCACTTGCCTCTGACATTCTTTCCACAAAGTGAGGGGCATTTTGAGGCTCTGGGGTGTGGGGGCTTGATGGATGAAGTGCCTTTAAATTTAGATTCTAAAGGGGTGAGAGGCTCGGCGGCGGGGAGTGAATTTATCTCGGCACAGGGCAGGCGGTAGAGAGGGCATTTGGCACTGACAGAGCCCTGATTTAACACCAGCATAAAGTAGCTGCACTGGATCTCCACTTCATAAAACTACCGCACATTACACAGACGCCGGGAACTGCCAGAGATGGTGGCGGCTAGGCAGGAGCAATGGAAATTTGAATCGATACAGTCCCGTGGGGAAAAAAAGTCTGTCCATCTCTATTGTGTGACAGGAGTCCCTGACAGATGTGAAAGGGAGTGTGCTTCTGTACTAGGCTTGTCAGGGTAAATTATATGGTGTGTGTGTGTGTTTGTGTGTGTGTGTGTGTGTGTGTGTGAGAGAGAGAGCACGATAGAGACAGAGAAATAGAAAGAGGGAGAGACTGTGTACTCTCTGTGTTTGGAGCTTTTTCTCTCATCTTCCTGAACGGTAACCTCAATTACCTCTTGACCCCCCCATGCACATACACACACCCCTCAAGCCAGTGACTGAAGCTAAGTAGTGTGTTTGTCTGGATATGTGCGGTGAGTGAAAACAGCTTGGCTGGCTCCGGGCCTGGCACTAACCGTCCCAGTGGCAGACCGTGAGCCTGCTTTTAGATTGCTTTTTAAAAAACTGGGGAGCCGCGTGGGCTCCGGATGTCCAAAACCATCCACTGGGAGACAGGTGGTGGGAGAGAGGGACGGAAGGCGATAGGATGGGGCTTTTCAATTAGGGCCGGGCCCACGAAGACTCGCAGTACCTCAGCATGCTTGATAGTGTCTGTCCGCTTCCTCGTCCTCATTGCCTCCATCCTACAACTCCGACGCAACCCGGGCACAAAGTCCCGTGGTCCCACACTTGGACCCCTCTCCCCCTGTCCTCCGGGTTTTACGCAGTGATCCGTACAAGGCTTTATGACTTCTAATCGCCTGCTGATTTCACCAGACGGGGCGAAGTAAGCTAGACTTTAGGCGGTAAGCTTCAGCGGAGGAGTTCATTGGACAAATGGACCAACCAACCAGGCACGGCCCAAGGTCATTTCATAAGGTTTCATAAGATGGAAGAGTCTCCGTCATGAAAGCACACAGATAGCGTCTTCCAACCGTGCACACAAAAGTCCAAACACACGCCCGGGTTGCAGTGCAATACTCACGTCCATGAACTCCACGTTGGCTTTGGGCCCTGTGGCCTCGTTCAGGATCTTTATGGCTACCGGGATCTTCACTGTCTCTCCCTCTGGGACCCAGATACCCTGGAATTTTAAAGCCAAGAAGATTAGGATAAGGGTGAGCGAACACAGTGAAATGCACATTGACCTGAAAATGAAGCGCTCACACACTGTACAGGTCAGGTAGCCACTCACATACATTTGAGAATAGATATAATGACCCAGACGTTCTCACAGACTTAAACTATTTTGACACATTGTTCAGAAAACCCTCTCAAAGACTTTTAGGTCAGATCTGTTGGAAAAACTGAGAAACAAACAATCCCAAATACACATTCCAAAGTCAGTATTTGAGGCATTTAGTAGAAGCTATTCTTTTAAATGAAATTTTATTTACACACATTAGTCTCATTGAGATAGTCCCTTGTCCAGGCAGACATGCTGTTGGCTTACACACTGTGACATCTCAAGCCAAAATATTATACTGAACTATATTCATTTGGAACCACTTCAGACTTACTTTAGTACACTAAACTGTATTAAAATAGCATTTACATACAATTTAAATAGTATTTAGTACATCAGTTGTACTAAATCCTACTTTAGCATATGTTATTTTTATGAATATATTTTAAATGAATTAACAATATTTAGTGGATCCATTTGAACACATTTGAGTAAACATACTATTTCAATACTATTTAATGTACTAAAGTACAACTGAAGTGGTTCCAAAATATCCCAGTTAAGAATACTTTTTGTGACAGTTATTCATACATTTACCCAGAAACATGAAACAATACCTTATAGACGGTACCAAAGGCCCCTGATCCCAAAATCTTGACTCTCTTGAGTTCTGTTTCCTTCAGGATACGCAGCTGGGCCTGGTTCGGGGCAGTGCCACTCGGGGTCAGAGGCTCCACCAACTAGATCACACACAGACACACGCACACACACACACACACACCATATGTGGGATTTTAACACCGAATGCTTTTTGGGCAGAGACTGTGATTTTAATGGTGGGGTCAAGGATACCCCATCACAATAACGTAAGTTCGACTTACATCCGGTCCACATTCGCTGAATACACACACACACACACACACACACACACACACACACACACCCACACAAAATATGCCCACCAGCAATCCAATCAATACGCATTTTACTGAGCCAATCAGCCAATCAGGGCCCTTCGTAGCGGTTTACCATGCAGCTCAGCATCGGTCGTCAAACACCATAATGAGGCCATTCATCAGCGAGCCAGCCGGTGCGTGTGTGTTTCCATGCCTGGTTGTGTGTATTTGTTCACGCGTGTGTGTGTGTGTCGGTGGGTGTGTACGTGTGTTTAATGACACCATACATCAGTCAGTCGGCCACAGAGACACTTATTCAATAGGATATAAGCCATTACACGGAGGAGACGTACCCAGGGTCACCGTCTGTGACATTGCCCGTGGCCTTGCCGTGGCACACTACAAACATGCCCCGAGTCGTTCAGAGTCATTAACGGGTAATCCGATCCTGCGTGTAAGCCCTGAACAATTGCTAACTGCAGTAGGCAAACCGAAGCATTGATCAAGACAGAGGAGATGCTGTGAGGTAAGGAGAGACCGAGCGAGGGGGGGACAGAATTGAGAGACCGCAGTGACTGAGTTAGAAGAAGGGGGATTGAGTGTCTTTTTGTCTGCACATGTAAAGTGTGCGTGCGTGCGTGTGTGTGTTTAAGATGGAGTACTCAAGGGCTATGGAGGACAGCGAGGCATGCTGGGAATGGAGGACTTCTTATTTTCTCCTCTTGTTATCCGGCAGTACTTCAGTCCGGTCCTAATAAAAGAACAACAGCAAGGACCTCTCCCCATCTCCATTTATTACTGCCCCGCATCCCCTCACGTGCACACACACGCACACACACGCACGCACACCCCAATGCACTCACAGAAACACACATCCCACTAGAGAATATCCCGGTCCGTCTGTGCCAAATGAGGTACTTGAGCAGCAGCGCAGCGGCACTCCGGCAAGAGAGGTTTTAGATTTTAACAAGCCGTGCCGCACAACAGATACACAGCTTGACATGTGGTATCTACAGTATTAAAGAACAACAAAAACAAACCCGGCGCCCTTAAAAAAAACACACAACTCCCTCATCTGGGGAAAAAAGAAAAACGCACCGACAGGTAGATACAGATAGAGAGAGAGAAAAAGAGAAAGGAAGAGCGGGGGATAAGCACTGAAAGACAGGAGCAGCAACAGTGATGAGATGTCCAGAGCCCTGGTGTTGGAAATCAAATGTTAAACTTGAAATCCAGTCAGGAAGCTGTCCACGATACCAATCTAAAATTCAGTGCTGAAAACGCCATTTTGCCCGGAACAGAGAGGGGGAGGTGAAGCATATACTACAAGCAAAAAAAAGATGGATAAGCTCATTAGTGCAGTGCCAGGAGACAGGCTAGGGGTCAAAGTTCAAATCAGCGATTAGATGTAAAATTGTGATGTGGGAATGAACTTTGTAGCTCTACACAGTCTCTGAGACAAGCGATTTGTTTCACTATTTTTTTTTCCTGACTTCAAAAGGTATCAGACACAGAATTTTCAGTCTATTCTTTGCCTCAGAAGTGAGAGAAGAGAGAGGAAAAGGAAGAGGACTAAATGAGAGCGCGAGAGATAAATGAGATGGATGGAAAAAGGGGAAGAGAGAGACACAGAGAGAGAGAGAGATATAGGAAGAGGGAGGCTCCAGAGAGAAATCTATTGCTTTCAACCAACTGTCGATAAGTCATTATTGATGAGATCTCCAAACACTCCACAAAGGGCCTTTCTCCCATCACATCTGGACAAGTACCCTGGTTCACCATGAACACATGAAGGGAACGATGATCTCTCTTTAAAAGACTGTGTTTGTGCAACCAGGAAGTGTGTGTCAGCATGTGCTTTGCTTACGTACATGTCAGCTCCCTGGTCCTCTCTTTATTTCTCAGTCGCTCTCTGTTTTTCCTGTCTCTGTCTCTCCAGCATTCCACAACGAGTCTCTAGTGGATTTGAGGCTAGTGGCTTAACTGTATCATTTCCTTTCAATAGCGCAATCACTTCACCCAGCGCTCCTCGAAGGTCAAGGCTACAAGGGAAACAGCTTATGGCGAAGTGACAACGCACTCTCTTATCTCCGAATTCAAACAGACATACCAACTGCATTGCGATTCCGGCAACAACAGTGGGCAGTAATTATCCACTGTAAAGGAACGTGTGGCTTGTTTCGATAGGTGAAGGAGTTATTCAACACAGGTCACCTTCTGGTTGTCAAATGACCAAAGACAATACGTATTTTTGCCTCCGGGATGCGTGACGACAAGCCAAATGAACAGTGCATTAACTCAGTTCAACTGTGTCATATCGAGGTGTGTATCCAAACCACTTGCATCCCACAGTGCAGCTCAGTCCCCATATCGCTGCCGGTAGCTGACGGTGCCAACGTTTTTCCTCTACAAAGAATTTCTTTTCAGTGGGTTATCAACCGACACGATGAGCGGATAATTAGTACCGTGATTAGCGCTGTGTTAATGGAGTCTAATTGAATGTGGAGAGGGCAGACCTGGAGCAGAACGCCCAGACGCCGTGTCCTTCACTGTGGCCTACTAGACACTGGTCCCCATGGTGTGTCAAGGGAACCAGTGGTGGTGAGTTAGCGAAAGCTTGAGCAACTAAGAACAATGACTTCGGGAGACAAGTTTCTGCCTCTGGTAAGAGTAACCAAACTTTTAAACGGTTTTATTGCATTGCATTGTTTCCTTTTGCAGGAGTTTGAAAATTGCTTTGAAATTGGCTGCATCCATTGTGGCCATGTTCCACTGTGAAACACCACACTTTTTCATCAGCCAGAAGAAGAGCTGGATGGCACATCAAAACTCACTAATTTCAGGATTCTGTCTTTCAAGCCGCTCAGAGCTGGGTTCTTTAGTATGCCGGCCAGGCGAAGGAGAGGGGAGCAGGGATGTATTTAAATAAGAAGTGGGTGTGTTGGGAATAGAGCCTGTGTGTGTGTGTGTGTGTGTGTTTGTTTGTTTGTGTATGCGGGTTGTTCCAGATCGTCACCCCTACGACCCTCCTCAGCCCTTTCACAAAGCCATCGCCGTCTCCCCCAAACAGTCCCTGCGCACTACAAAAACATCCAGGAATATGAATATGGACTTCTCATTCTCTGCCTTTTTAGAGGAATAGCAGACTGATTGAAATAGATGCTGTGTGTCTCTGTCAGCCTTTTCCTGCTGTAGGGAGGTGGGCGCGGGCGGGCAGGGGAGGGGGGGTTGAGACTGTCTCCAGGCTGACAGCTGTCCATAACGCTTCACGTCCACCTGTAAATGATCCTAACACTCCCTGACAGCTCTCCGTTTCTAATGGAACTGTGGGGGGCCGGGTCAACTTCAGCAGCCTGTCACACACCAGCACGCGGATGCACGCCCACAAAACTGCAACCGTCCTTCTCCTAACGACTGCCCCGTTCACTGAATACCAAGTGGGGTCTCTGGAGCAATGTCCCCAAACCTTCACCTCAAGGCCTGATCAATGGGAGGGATGAGCAATGCAAAATGTCGAGGTATCATGCATTTTTCATGGTTTAGTTAAATATACAGTCCAAGGTTTGGCAAGCTATCCTTTGAAGTATTTTAAATTACAACACTTTCAGTATTAATCTATTTGGTTAAAATTAACGGAATTGGGCTGCCTGTATTTAAATCTTCAGTTAAAAAAGTGAACAAACGGAAAAATAATCATACACATCTGTAAATACCCTGCCTGCACATTGATGTCTGACTCGAAGGCCAAGCAAATCCAATGACCTGGCAATGACCCCCAGAATGAAACCTGACCACTCACCTCTGTCTCTAGGAAGCGGCGCAGCGCCCTCTTCTTCTTGATGCTCTTGCGGCGCACGTAGACCGCCACGCTCAGCGCTACGATAACAATGACAAACAGACCGCCGATAACTCCGGCCGCAATCAGGGGCGTCCTGCAGGCAGTGAAAAAGACATGGGTGTCGGTTTCCACCCCAAGTTGCTCTTTTGGTGTGTGTGTATGGTAGAGATGTGCAACGTGTTAGCCGCGGGGCTGGCTAGTTTAGGGTCATTAATAATTTTTGGGGACGGACGGGCAGTTTGGATGTTGAATAAAATTTCTAGGCCAAACTATTTCTTTGTAGAGAAATAGGTAATATGCCCCTCGAAGTAGGCTACATTTCAACTGCCAGCACGCGTCTCTGTCATTCTCTTGATTTAAAAACAAAGCTACTTCCTCCTGTCTAAATTCCCAAAACAGATAAGAATTTGTTCTCTCCATATCACTCATCTCATGGCATAGCCTTTTCCAAAGATATTTTTTATCTATACACTCTGGTTGTTCTAGCTATATATATATATATATATATATATATATATATATATATAGCTAGTTGATTTTTCGGAGGATTTATTTTTTTGTTAAATTGCCAATTAGTTTTTCTATACACTATTCTACTGCTAAAGGTTTATGCTGTGAGTTATGCCAGTATTGGCATTCCATCCTTATGCCAGCAAATATTCCATTCTAAACCTGCCGCGTTTTCTATATTTTTGCAGGTTTAGAATGGAATGCTTGCTTCAGAATATCGCAGTAACCATAGTCGGGCTGTTGACACTATTGTGTGGGTCCTGAAGCACTCTTCCAGCTGACAACTATCTCACTAGTCGGTCCTATCTGACCTGATAAAGCCCATTTTGAGTGCTGCCCAGGATATATGTCCCACTCACATCTCCTGCTCACAGCTTAATTTTTTTTAAGTGCAGGACAAATGACTTCAGCCAGCTCCAATCTCCCACATCAATATCCTCCCATCTCCTTTACTCCTATATCCTCCTATCTTCTTCTTGACTCATACATCTCCTCCCCTACTCACCTGCTCTGATAACCCTCAAATGCTCCTGTCACTTCCACTCTTATTTCCCACTATATTCTTCCCTCCACTCTCCATGTTATAAACCTTTATCCCCTTTACCCAAGGCACACCAAGGCAGCTAACCCTATATAACAAGTGTTCTCAGTCAACTTACCTGGTAAGATGAGGATAAACACACAACAAAAATGCAATTCTCATTAAACTAGAAAAGGCACAAGTGTGTGTGTGGGAGTGGTTTGGAAAACCGAAAGGGCTTCGATCTGTTCATAGAACGACTTCATTTTCAACATGGCTTCTCAGAACGAGCTCGCTTCCCAAATGGAACACTCTTCCCTTTATAGCACACTCCATCCAGGGTTTATAGTGCATTCCTTCCAGGGTTTATAGTGCACTCCTTCCAGGGTTTATAGTGCACTCCTTCCAGGGTTCATAGTGCACTCCTTCCTGGGTTTATAGTGCACTCCTTCTAAGGTTTATAGTAATCTTTTTCCAGGGTTTATAGTACACTATTTCCAGGGTTTATAGTGCACTCCTTCCAGGGTTTATAGTACACTCCTTCCAGGGTTTATAGGGCATTCCTTCCAGGGTTTATAGTGCACTCCTTCCTGGGTTTATAGTGCACTCCTTCTAAGGTTTATAGTACTCTTCTTCCAGGGTTTATAGTACACTCCTTCCAGGGTTTATAGTGCACTCCTTCCAGGGTTTATTGTGCACTCCTTCCAGGGTTTATAGTGCACTCCTTCCAGGGTTTATAGTACACTACATCCAGGGTTTATAGTGCACTCCTTCCAGGGTTTATAGTACACTCCTTCCAGGGTTTATAGTGCACTCCTTCCAGGGTTCATGGGGCACTGGTTAGAAGTAGCGCACGGTAAGAGTGCAATTTGAGATGCAGACAGGATCTGAACAATCCATTATCCACAATCGCCCAGGTTGCTTTGCAAAAAGCTTGAACGCTGCTAGATATTACATCCCCTTTCGTGCGGCTCATCTAAGTGGCCTCATTCCCGCGGTAAGAGATCAGACCACCACGTGCTTCGTGTGATCATCACAGGGTACTTACTTCCAGGGATTCAGACAGTCTGACGGTTGACAATCAACTCCTGAGTTGGGTTAGGTACTCGTGTTGTACCCTATTGTTTTTTGGTTGTAATGTAATTGTAATATTCTCCTCGATACCGCAAAAATGATTTTTGTCTGAGCCATTTCTGTCTTGCATTACATTATAATGCATTTGTATTTGTCTTACAAAGAAGTGGTGAAAGACGACACTGTTTTTTGCTGAAAGAGCATCGGGCGGATTTGAACCCATCCGGCAGCAGTAAACAAGCACGGGAGGCAGCAGCTTAGACCACCTGACCATGGTAGGCTATCGGACTGTCCGTGGAGTTTAGGGTTGATAGGTTTATCAAGACCTCCAAATCTTTTTCTCCTTCCTTTACTCATATTTTCATATTTAATCTTTCTTCAGTCTTCCATTTTACCTTCCCACATTAGGCTGCTTGACTTGCACAGAAACGCCTCAGAACAGGCCCATGGAAACGATTTGCACCCTAGTCAAGGACCTGAGATACATCCCTATAAGTGATTGAAACCATTAAGAGCAAATGGAAGACTCATGTTCCATGCAGCAGTGGTAGCGCGGGGTATGCTAGGAGTCCGCTGGGTTGTGAATGAGTGGCGTTCAGACCATCGATTTTTTAGCGGCCCCTAAGAAGCTTGAAATTTACAGAGAGCCAAGATCGGATATAATGAGATATATACGGGGCATGTTGAGAATAGAAATGTATGAGTTTACATGATTGGAGAGCAGAGGGAGAGACTGGGAGGGAACAGGGAAGGGAAACAGAGACAGAGACAGAGAGATAGAGAGAAACAAAAAGAGAGAATAATGGAAAATGAGCTGCACTTTCTAACCTCCTGACAAATGTTATTATCTAATAGTCACACATTTCCCTCACATCATATAGACCCTGCAAACACAGCAGGAGGATTGGGCCCGACTGCCATGAGAAAAGGGCCACTAGCAACCGCTGTTCTGCTGCGGCATAGGTTCGAATCCCACCCGCTATTCTTTCAGCACAAACACTCTCATCTATCTCTCCACTTTTCTGTCATATTAAGCCTGAAGATATAACTTAAGAAAATGGAGACAGAGAGGGAGAAAGAGAGCGATAAAAGCAACAAAGAAAAGAAAGTGAACAGAGGGGGCAAATCCTGAGAGGGAGTGAGTCAGAGAGAAGGGAAGCAATTGTAGAGTTCCTAAGGAATTGTGACAGATGTCATCTCGGTTAACAACGAAGTAGAACGATCCGGAACATGGCGAGGAAACCGGGAGGATGAGCTCACCTGTCCATCATTCCAACGCAGTCCTGGAGCCGAGGCCCAACGCACCTGAAGGGAAGGGAGAAAGACACGCTGTTAAATCAGGGTAACGCTTTACAGTGGATTGCACAAATGACACACACATGTTTCATTGATTCCAAACAACACGCCACTAACAAGAATTGTTAAGCCAGTATTGAGAATGGAACTGATTAAAGAGCATTCCGTCAGAGACAGCAGGAGCACAATCCAGGTGAGCTGAAACTAGGAAAGGTAAATTCACCACCAGTCATGGTGTGATAGAGATGCTACCTTGGTACAAATACAGTCCCCTCCAAAAGTATTGGAACGGCAAGGCAAATTCCTTTGTTTTTGTTGGTCACTGAAGACATGTGGGTTTAAGACCAAAAGATGAGTATGAGACAAGAATTTCTGCATTAATTTACTGTATTCATATCTAGATGTGTTAAACAACTTAGGACATATCACCGTTTGTATAAGATCACAGCATTTTTAGGTAAACAAAAGTAAAGGAACAAATAATCTTAAAGTTGCTTGCAATAACTGCCTCTAGCCTGCGACTCATCGACCATCACCAAACTGTTGCATTCTTTATTTGTGATGCTATTCCAGGATTTTACTTCTTTCAGTTCTTGTTTGTTTTGGGATGTTTCTCCCTTCAGTCTCCTCTTCAGAAGGTGAAATGCATGCTCTTTTGGGTTATTAAGGTCAGGTGATTGTCTTGGCCAGTCTAAAACCTTCCACTTTTCCCCCCTGATGAAGTCCTTTGTTTTGTTGGCAGTGTGCTTTGGTCATTTTCCTGTTGCATGATAAACTTCCTCTAGATCAGTTTCAATGCATTTCTAAATTGGCAGACAAAATGTTTCTGTACACTTCTGAATTCATTCTGCTGCTACCATTAGTTACATCATCAATAAATATTAATGATTCGGTTCCAGAAGCAGCCATGCACGCCCAAACCATTACATTACCTCCACCATGCTTCACAGATGAGCTTGTATGCTTTGGATCATAAGCAGTTCCTTTCTTTCTCCATATTTTTGGCCTTTACATCACTTTGGAAGAGATTAATCTTGGTCTCATCAGTCCATACGATTGTGTTCCAGAACTTTTGTGGCTCATCTCTGTTTTTCTTTGCAAATTTCAATATGGCCATCGGATTCTTACTCCTGATGAGTGGTTTGCATCTTGTGGTATGGCCTCTATATTTCTGCTCTCTGAGTCTTCCTCGAACAGTGGATTGTGATACCTTCACCCCTGCACTGTGGAGGTCATTGGTGATGTCACTTAATGATGTTTGCTTCACAGCTCTCAAAATATTTCTCTGTTATCAACTATTGTTGTTTTCCTTGGCCGACCTGTTTGATGTCTGTTGCTCAGTACACCAGGAGTTTATTTCTTTTTCAGGACATTCCAAATTGTGCTTGCTATGCCCAATGTTTGTCCAGTGGCTCTGGTCGATTTTCTTACTTTTCTCAGCTTGACAATGGCTTACTTTTCTCCCATTCATGTTGGTCTCTTTAACAAGAAATGTAGTCTTTATAGGTTTAAACCAAGGATGGGAACTTAGAATAGTAATGCAGAGCTATTTAATGTTTAAACAATCAACCTAAAAGGCAACACCTGGGCAACAAGTAACATCTGTCAGTCACATGTTCCAATACTTTTGCTCACTTGAAAAATTGGTGGGTTAAAAGAAAAGGTGGTATGTATTGAGTTGTTTAACACATCTAGATGTGAATACCAGGAAATGAAAGTTGAAATTCTGAACGTTTATCTCATACTCATCTTTTGATCTTAAACCCAAATGTCTTCAGTAAACAACAAAAACAAAGGGATTTGCCTTACCGTTCTAATACTTTTGGAGGGGACTGTATGTAGGGATGTAGACAGACAGACGGACAGACAGAGCGGGTGGACTGATTGAAACAAGGCCATTGCTTGCTTTCTCATTAGCGCTAACCCATTTCATTAGCATCGTTATCAGAGGCACAAAGAGCTGTCTGAGGCACACGGCAAATTAAGAAGAACTGCTTTGGAATTCACTTCAAAGCGTGCCTCATGCCTGAAATCAACAGACCCTGTATTGCTTTTTAAAATGTTTCAATGCCTGGTTTATCATCAGAATATGGACCACACGGGTCTCAGGTTAGTCCAGTGTAAAACAAGCACCTACGGTAGAGGTCCTTTAGGACTAACTATAATTTATCATCTGGCTTTTTCAGCACATTATAGTTTGTCAAACTATAGTTAGTCTTGTATAGACTTATCACCAAAACAACAATTGTCAGATCCAATGATGTGATTGGATGGCTGGCAGCCCTTGTTGCTACCGGTTATGTTCGTTCGGCCATGTAGTACATACTTGTGTATGACTATGTATGATTACCAGACTGTAAAAGTGCACACAAACATATTTTGATCAAGTTGGAATCTGCTGTTTTGCCACCATACTCACATCCTGCACCATTTATTTTGTTGGTTTGACGTGTTACTGATTTACATCACAGTATTATCCGTAAGAAGCCATTTCCCCTCAACGCAATTCCAAACGGAACATAATACGGACAGGTGTCTAATGAAGATCTACCTGCGGTCCACTTGAATTCTACCATTACATGCAGTGCAGACATTCGCTGCTCTCCTGTGGCTTGTAAAGTTCCAAGGCATACCATGGTGTTTCATGGCAACTGCTTGAAGTGTGGAAGGATTGACGTGTGGTGTCCAGGACACCTGAGAGGTGACGTTCACTTTGGCTTTGTGTCACTTCTGTCATTGTACGCCCTCCCTCCCTCCCTCCCTCACGGACAGGCTGCTGTCTCATCCCCTGACGCTGATCTGCAGTGCTCAGTGTCAGATGGAGTGAGAGATAAGGAGACGAGGTATTATGGATCATCACCAAGCCAACCACGGTTCACTAGGCACCAGGGGGAAGGGGGAGGGGCGATTGGGGCCGGTGGAGATGAGGATGTGAAGGGAGTGTGAACACTGTGTCACAGGAGATTCCCAAGCCGGTCGCTCTTTGCTGTCACTGGTCAGATATGGAGAGAAGTATAGAGGGGGAAAAAAGAGAAATTACAGACAGAAAGAGGGAGAAAAAAACAGGATCTAAATAAATGAGAGAGAGAGGGGAAAGAGATGGAGTTGGAGACAGAAGCGGAAGAGAGCCCGAGAGATCTTTGATCCGTTGAGGGAAAGATCCACCATCCATGGACAACTGTAGCTCAGTTGTTAGAGCATGGCTCTTGTAATGCCACGGGTTGTGGGTTCAATTCCCAGTAGGAAACAAGTATGTGAGCAGACACTATCTCAAACCTGAGGCCTCTCAGAATACTAATGTACCATTAGAGGTCGAGGTCAGGCAAATATTAACAATGCACCACGTAGGGACTAGAGCTCCATTCCTGCTGCAGCTGTTGTGTCCCTGACTGCTGCTGATAAAAGCCCAAGCCAGTTTCCAATATGCTACAAAAACAGACCGCATTCTAAGGATTTTATGATGTGACGATGATGTAGCCCACTTTAGACGTGCACCTTCTCATTTTCATGAGATGACGAGCAATGAAAAATCCTCTAAAGTTAAAAGGTACACACGTACATAACACGCACACACGCATGCACACACTCTCCGTCTGTCTCGTACCCCTGGGTGCAGTTGACATGGCAGGGGTGGCACTCATTGTTGGCCTCGGCATATTTGAAGATGAAGCTGTTGGCACCCTGTAGCCCGTCAGGACACTTCTCCACGCAATTGGGCCCGTCTTTGAAGTGCCGACAGTCGAGGCACTGGTCCGGACCCTTGGGGATGGACAGAGGGAGAAAAGGGAGGAGGTGGGCGAAGCAGAGCAGAGGAGGAGATAGAGAGGGGGGGGGAAGGAAGAGGAGAAAGAGGAACGGAGGGGGATCAGGGAAAGGTGGCAGAAAGAGACATTAGCTACCTCTCTCCGCTGTTCGGACGGTCGCGCGGGGACGGATTCAGACGAGCAGCGCGGAATTGCTTACACGTTTGAGCGCGTAAGCAAATCAGCGGATGACGGTGGAAGGATAATGGAGGGACGGGCTTGTGCATGCGGCACGTGCCGCAGTGTGCTCGCCACCTTTCCTATGGGTTTTTGACACGTCGTGCGCGTTTAATGATGTGCGCTCAGCAGGTTGATTGGCAGCCTTTCCCCTCAGGTTCGAGAAGATGACAGCTGTCTTTTCTACTCCCTGTCAATGTATATCTCCCCGTGTCAGCGCGGAGTGCACGCGCACGGGCGTCTGTGCATGCGTGTGCACATTCGTACGCTTGATGATTGACTCCCGTGTTATTTACTACAGAGCTCTGACCGGACCACAGAAGACACTGTGAGACACGGCGTCTAGCATCACCAGTCAAGGAGACTGTTTCCTTGCTCGTTCCTCCCTTGTCATAAAAACATTCATTTTTTTATGAGTATCAAATTGCACAAATTTGTCTTTAACAGGGCCTTGTTAAAGAAAGGTCTCCAGGACAGCTGTTATAAGTCTGAAACGATGGACAGTAAGACACACACTACTGTCCATGTGTCACATATAAAACACATTTCGAGGGGTGGAGGTGATTTAGATCAACCTTGGTTTGTTATAGATCCTGGCGGAAAGACAGTAAGTTTTCATGGGCTTCAACTGGTGTGACATTTCAAAGGGAAATTCTAGCATTTAGAGGAGGGCAACGGATGGATGACTGATTTCTGAGCTGAGCTTTTCTCTGTGGAGGTCAGACATAACTTTTGTACCAAAGGCAGCACTTTATTTAGATAAACCTATAGTACACAAAGCATTCTGGGAAATCTGCCGTGGCAGGAAGAGATGACAGTTGTTTTCCTGGTTGTAGGGAAAACAAATATACCAAAAATGATCCTAAAAGTAATGTTCATTATCACTCAGGAAATTCACTCATGAGAAAGTACAGTACCTAATCACTCCTAAATGTATTTTATCAGTCCATAGGGCAACATTTTATAAGTGTGTGTGTGCGTGTGTTTGTGTGGGTGTGGGTGGGTGGTTGTGTGTTAAAACAGCACACCAGCTTGAATAATATTTATGAATTGAGTAACTACATTGAGAGTCCGTTACAAAGTAAATGAAAGGAAGAATATGCAGTTGTTCAGAGATTTTGACAGTGTGTCAGTCACCGGATCCTCCCTCCTGGTCTCAATTCCTTGGACCCTTTGACCACTTCAATGTTGTTTTACATTTTAAACTGGGCAATTTGCATCCTGAATGCGGATTGGCTGATAGCCTTGGTATATTAGACCATGAATCACATGGATGACATCACATATGTTTTCACTACTGTAATGGCATTGGTAACAGTTTATAACCTCAATAAGACCATCTCAAGGGTTTGTGGTCTACTGCCAAAATTCCAGGGCAAAACAATGAGTCTAGGCACTCCGTAATGGGTAGTGCATAGGACCAGCTCTTAACTATGATATAAAGACCTATTATTGTTTTATGACATCTAGCCTAGCACAGTAAATAACCAGTAGTTTCAAACACCACATGCCATTATACTATTTACATGAGTGTTGTCGCTGTCTGTTTGCTTGGGTGAATCTCTCAAAACTTTGTACCTTCCGGTATATTGCAGTCCTACACCTAGTAGGCTAAACCCATTCATTGCCACAGAAGAGATCTGTATGTAATAATGAGATGCTCATGTCTCCAACCCAGTGATGGGAGTTTATTATCCCAGCAGACACTGAGCTTAGGTCTGTTTAGTTTAGAAACGCACTGAGCTTGTTTTAGACCCATTTTTACACAAGCCAACCATCTCTAGTGAATTCAAATTCACGCATGCCTGCACATTCCAAGAGAACTTCATGGTCCTAAAGCACATTTTCTATGCTTTCTTATGTCACAGTGAAATGACACAACTGGTGGGGGCCAAAATGTGAACCCCACTTCCCCATCAAAAGTTCCGCCCATGATTGCTCCCTAAATCTCTACTAGAGCTCAAACATTCATGGCAGGACAGAACATGTTCAGACACAGAGCTCCTACAGTTTCAGGGCTAGGTTGCTAGCACTCTGTGGTAACAGCCCTACCTACCGGTCCGAGGCAGGTCACCAACTTATCCTGGGCTTTCTCACACTGGCTGTCACACTCCAGACAGACAGAACCGTTGGCAAACTCGCGGACATCTCTAAAAGAGACAGAGAGAGAGAGACAATGAAAAACAAAGAGAAACAGTCAATGGGAGAATCAATTCTCCATCTAAGTGTCAGCTTCTCACATGTGGCGTGCCAGCATTGGACTGTAGCTAACAGTCAACGTCTGCCAACGTCCTCGCCTGATGATTGTTCAGTATATTACGCATCTGGCTGCAGTACAAGGCCTCCAACAATCATTGTTTGCAGTATCATGTTAATGGGTGCCAAGAAAGCACAAAGGCTACTGTAAAGCAGCAAGATTAGAAAAGAAACAAGTAAACAGTCATTTGTTTAGTCGATATGATCTCCATAACAGGACAAGCCAATAAATTCATAAGATCTTTTTCTGGCAACATCGGATGGTGTTAGCATATTAGTTAGCAAAAAACTAATTAGCTATCTAGCTTAATCAAATTTGGCTACTTATAAACAGATAAACCCTCTTCAAAGAAATTAAGAAATTAGACTTCCAATTGCAATGTAATCCGTCGATTTGTTTCCCAGTCGGAAAGACTGTTGAATTTCCAGGTCATAGAGTAGGACCTGTGAGATTATTCGATGAAGAAACAAGCTTAGTTGGTTCAATATTCTGACTGGGGAAAAAAGTCTGCGAATAACGACGAGCGGTCTAATGCGTTGACAAATGGTGTCGCTGGAACTGAGAGTGTCCCGAGTCCATTTGTGCGTCCATACATAGACATGGGTTGCTCCAACAGCTCCAAAGCCTGCACCGACACTGGGGATCAGAAGAGAGTTCAGGGAGGGGTGGAGGGAGTGATATCGACACCCTGAGGCTTTAAAGGATGTCGGAGTCCCGTCGGTGAACAGCAGACTGGTCGTCGATAGTCAGCGATCAAAAACGCTCTACAGACCAGAGCGATTTTGATCCTGTCAGGACCAACAATCATTACATCACAAGAATGAGGCAGCTACTACTTTCTCACAGGAACTGACAGCGTGGCGTCCGAATACATGAGAATTGCTTCGAGTTCAGCCCACTCCTGTACCTTCCAGAACTGCAGGAATGCCGCCAAAACATCCCTGGTCCACTAGACCTCTGCAGGTGTGCTGTGGTATCTGGCACCAAGACGTTAGCAGCAGATCCTTTAAGTCATGCAAGTTGTGAGGTGGGGCCTCCATGGATTGGACCTGTTTGTCCAGCGCATCCCACAGATGCTCGATTGGATTGTGTCTGCCAGCTTGCCTTCTTCCCATAGTGCATCCTGGTGCCACGCGTTCTGCAGGAAAGTGACGCACACCTGCACAGCCATCAACGTGATGAAAAAGGAAACATGATTCCTCAAACCAGGCCACCTTTTTACATTGCTCCGTGGTCCAGTTCTGATGCAAACATGTCTATTGTAGGGGCTATCAGCAGTGGACAGGGGTCAGCAGGGGCACCCTGAACGGCCTGCGGCTACGCAGCCACATACGCAACAAACAGTGTGTTCTGACACCTTTCTTTCAGTACCAGCATTAACTTTTTCAGCAATTTGAGCTACAGTAGCTCGTCTGTTGGATCGGACCACACGGGCCAACCTTTGCTTTGCTTTGGCCGCCCATGACCCTGTCACCGATTCACCGCTTTTCCTTCCTTGGACCACTTTTAATCGGTACTGACCACAGCAGACCAGGAACACCCCAGAAGGGCTGTAGTTTTGCATTTTTTGTGCTGCTAACACATCAATTTTAAGGACATAATGTTCAATGCTGCCGAATATATCCCACCCACTGACAGGTGCTGTGATTACAAGATTAGTGTAATTCAGTGTATTTCACTCCACCTGTCAGTGGTTGTAATGTTATGGCTGAACGGTGTATCAGTGTTATTCACTTCACCTGTCAGTGGTTGTAATGCTATGGCTGATCGGTGTATCAGTGTTATTCACTTCACCTGTCAGTGGTCATAATGTTATGGCTGATCGGTGTATCAGTGTAATTCACTTCACCTGTCAGTGGTCATAATGTTATGGCTGATCGGTGTATCAGTGTAATTCACTTCACCTGTCAGTGGTCATAATGTTATGGCTGATCGGTGTATCAGTGTTATTCACTTCACCTGTCAGTGGTCATAATGTTATGGCTGATCGGTGTATCAGTGTAATTCACTTCACCTGTCAGTGGTCATAATGTTATGGCTGAT
>JACXGJ010009044.1:0-25289 GCA_016801105.1 Esox niger
TTTCCTGACTATGTTCCTAACTGTCGAAACAGACAACTGATATCTCTTAGACAGCTTTCGGTATCCTTCCCCTAATTCATGATGGTGAACAATCCTTGTTTTCAGTTCATGTGACAGTTCTTTTGAGACTCCCATGTCACTACTCTTCAGAGAAGATTCACAGAGGAGGGAAACTTACAATTGCCCCCCCTTAAATACTTTCTCATAATTGGGTTCACCTGTGTATGTAGGTCAAGGGTCACCGAGCTTCCCAAACCAATTTTGAGTTCCAATAATTGGTTCTAAAGATTTTGAAATCAGTAAAATGACAACAGTGCCCAAATTCATGCACATGCCTAATTTTGTTCGAACAATTATTGCACACTTCCTGTAAATGGTATAAACTTCGTTTCACTTTTCAAATATCACTGTGTTTGTCTCCTATATGATATATTTAACTGATTTTTTTTATCCTAAGGACCAACGATTTATGAAGGAAAATCATGGACATTAACAAGGTTGCCCAAACTTTTGCAGACCACTGTATGTCCTAAATCTTGTTGTACTCATGATGTACAATACTGTTCTTTTGGTACATTACTTTAAGATACTCTCTCTACTGGACTCTATTGTACTGAACTTTAGTGGATTTTACCGAGAGACTGACGATTACTCAGTGTCTTTACTGGATAATTTTCCCACCATTTTAACTGGTTGTGTGCCGATTATGGTCTTCCCACCTTGGTCCTTGGTCTGTTTCTCAAAGTGAATAGTCTATATTTAGTTCGGAATTTAAACAGTTTTTGGTACATATTTTTACTTATGAATCCATTTGCGAAGTGGGTACTTGAGTACATTTTTACAGTATTAAGATTCATAAACAGCAGGGGGCTACATAAATTGCCTTTATAGTGCCACAATCAGGCAGTGTTGAACAATGTATAACCAGATGTATTGTGAACCATATTATACCATCACATCCAGTTTGGTCTCTTCAGGATTTGAAGAGCTATTACCCCTAGTAAACAAATAATCCACTCTGTCCATGTGTGTTTCTTTTGTATTAAGATTTTACTATGCACTCGTTTTCTGCCTCTGCCTCTGCACCAATATCCCAGTACTCATATCTTGTCCTCTGTCTTTTATAATGGCAAATCAATTCAATTTTGTAACTTATTTCCTTGTCATATGTTTTCTCATGGCTGTCTTGCACTCCTCCAGCAGAAATACTGAGTATTCCATGCCCTCTGTGTTGCTCCCAACTTTGCTTTGCTATGTTGACATTATCAGGTGAATGTCAGAACCGTAGAGCATTCATGTTAGGCTTTACTACATGATTTCAACAACACCTGGGTGCTTAAGCACACTTGAGGTCATTATCTTGCCACAAAGGGCATTTAGTTGACCTAAACACATCATGTAGTCAAGCTAGCCTAAAGTATAGATTTTATGATAATTTTTTTATGTGCAAACAATAGCATGAGTTAATGCATTGTGACTGTTATCTCTCATCAGAAAGTTATATTTAGCCTGTGAGGTGGTCACTTTAAACTTTTTGCAAAAAGATATTAAACCATTTTAGTGAAAAGAATATACAGCTCCAGAAATAATTGAGACCACTGCACCTTTTTCTTTCCTTTCCTAAAAAGTTGCAAAGGAATGATTCGAGTTAGGAACTGACACATTTAATTTGCAGTGGTCTCTTATTTTTAACCGTTCTGTTCCTCACTCAAAACCTTCCTTTTCAATGTTTTTGGAAACGAAAGATAAGATGCAGTGGTCTCTTCATTTTGTCCGGAGCTGTATATAAAAATCCGGAAGATTATAAATTATATTTTTGTCTGAGACTTAAGCACTTAGATACGCTGTCTCATTGAAGACCAAAGTTTCATATAGTTGTTGATTCTATAATGGTTTCTTAAAAATAAATAAATAATGCTTTAACGGCAATTGTTAATATAGAAAATTCACTATTGATGCATTAGACATTTTTGCTGTGGTATTGTAACGTCCCTACTGCCTGTAGTGATTTATTTTTTCTCGTGCTATTACTCATATGAATTATGAGCTGGAAGAAGATTCCTGTTGGTAATACTGTGCGTTTCCTCGCTTCTGTTTTAGGCTGTGGGAATGTGAGGAGACCCCTGGTGGCATGTCTTGTGTAAGTATGGTTGACTGAGCTGTATGTTATCTGAGTGTAGAGATACTTTGGACTTTGAGTCACAATAATATTTATCATAAAACCAAGAATGCTCTTTCTTTATGCATTATCCCCCCCACTTTGGCAAGAAATGTTTCTTGTTCAAACAATTAAAAACTCTTTAAACTAGGCTAACATGGGTGTAAATGTGAGTAACAGGCTCCGGTGTGATTTTCTTTTTCTCCCGTCATTCTCGACAGTGCAGTGACATGTAGCCATGCTTTATCACTGCTCACGACATTAAAGAGGGCCGCATAGTAAGCATGTTGAGAAGACTGAGTTTACATTGTACTCCGACTGGAATCCTCCAAGAATTCCAGTTAACCAGGTGGTTGTTACCCTGGTCTCTGTGGTCAATTCTTTGGATGAAACAATGATCCTAGCGAGTTAATACTTTCAAATTGTCGGACTCAATTGAAGTTTCGATTTTTATATGTTCCGGGCAAGTGTTTGGTTAGGGTAAGGGCTAGGGAAGAGAGAATGCTATCATTGCACCATACTGTACTAATGTCATATTACTATTGTTATACTGTACCGTACTACGATTGTACTGAACTACTCTTGTATTGTACTATTTCTGTACCGTACTATCATTGTACCATACAGTCTACTCAGTACCATACTATCATTGTACCATATTATTTTTGCACTGTACCGTACTAGCTTTGTACCGTACTGTAATATCGTTGCAACTCAGAGGAATTGTGTATAGTCTGGCAGCATTGATTTTTCCTGTTGCGCAGTGAAACAGATAAATGAATGTAATGGCATAAATGACCCACAGACATCAGCTTAAAAATTGCCGTTATTCATTTGCCCAAGGATGAACACATGCTCTCGCCGATTGATTAATATGTTGTTACGCCTGAGGTAATTGCCCTTTGAGTAGCTTGTCTAGAGTTGGGAAACATGTAAGATCAACAGATTTATTTTGAATGCCTCAAGATTGGTTTCATTCACGCCCCTTAACTTGTCTGCATTCGATGTGCGTATGTTCCCCACTGTTTAAAGTCCACTGCATACTTAACAAGATTGTCAATCCTTTTATAGACAGAATCCATAGAGTTCCAAGAAGGATTAAAATTCCTTTCTTGTGGGTATATTTGATATACCTGATCTTTAGAACACTTGTTATTGCCCTGGGTAGGTCTTCTGGTGTACTGATCGGTACACATTTGTCGTGTGCAGTGGGCTTTCTGCTGTTATGTTTTGACAGGATAAACTTTGCTGTATGCTACACCTGGTTTGTAAACGCGGCCCACACACCAGAATTACATGCCAGTGCTGTAAACAGAGGAAGCTGAGAACTTGCCCTAACCCGAGGGCAAAATTGGCAGAGTAGATGTCAGGGGGCCTGAACTGTATTATAATCACTGCATGATTGTATGCTCCAAATTGACCACATAAAAGATTTCTATTTGAAAATGTGAACAATTTCATAGCATAGGCACAATGACATTATGCCTTTTATCATGTTTTGGGCCTGCTGGCAACCAATCGAGACCCTGGATTTTCTAGATACAGTTTAAGGAGTACTGTAACAAAAATATAAATGCGGTGTAATGGCTTGTTCTCATGTTTGATGGGCTGAAATAAAAGATCCCACAAAATGTTCCATATGAACCAAAAGCAAATTTCTCTTGTTCATTAATTGGATAGTTTTTTTGTGCCTGTGGACAACTTCTGGGATCTTCTATTTCTGCTCATGTAAAATGTAATCAACACTTAACATTTACCTTTCTTGTTTTTGTTCCGTGCCAAACACAAACAGTCCTGTCAAGTGAATTATTGATTGACGTAGGACCCGCTCCCATAGGTGCCTCATGGTAGGTAGCCAGAGGATCTGAGTACTTCCCAGCATTTTCACAACACAGCTGCTAACCTACAGCATTCCAAAGTCATGTGGGCTGTTCCAGCTTAGAGTGGATTCCATGGAGAAAAAACACATCTTAGTGAGAGGCGCTTGTGACAAACATACACAAAGATCTCATGCTGTCACGCTCTGCACAGTGGTACGTGATACAGTTACTGCATTCAGTTATTTGGTCTAAAGAATTCTGATAGAGATTGTGTTTTTCTTTCCCTAATAATAACACGTCTTCAACATTATGCTCTGGGTTAATAATAAGAAAAGTTTTATTTAGGGCCAAATTTGAGCAAATTCTAACGTTGCCTATTATTACTATTGCCTACAGTATAATATATTTTGATTTATCACAATAAATGTTTGACTGGGCTCAACATAATCTTTTAACTGTATTTTCATTGGTTACTGCTTTGTAATAGCACTTAGGCATCATGGGTGAGGCAGTGGTTTTGTATATTGCTAATATATCAATACTACATGTTGTATACAGATACTTTTAGATGTGATATATAGGCCATATACCTCACCGCCCCATGATCCTATTGAACATATGGTATCTACTAGAAGAATAACAACTTATGCTCAAAATAAGCTTTATATGATTTAAAAAATATGTATTTTGGACACAACGTTCCTTGTCATGGAATCTGGCAGAAGAAATAAAATAAGAATATGGCCAAGAATGTCAACCCAGTTAAAGAAGTGAGGGCAGGGATTATCATTAATCAAGGAAAACGTGGGTAGCTACTCTATTTTAGAAGGTAACTAACATTAATTTAGCTTGCAATAATCATGGAGCCTGAATAGCGATGGGATGGGCTTATCCAGTCTGGGATTGGCTTTTTTCTTGTCATATAATATTTCTTCTGCTGCCGTAGCATATATGTCCAGATTGCCCAAAACATTAATATATTTTAGTATATTTAAAAAATGTTAACAAAAAACAGGCATGCTGCAGAAGTATGAGTGAAATTTTCATACACTGAAAAGATTATAGAGGGTTTATCTACTGTTCCCTTGTGAGATTTGTTTGTGCTCATCTCGCTGTGGCTTGTTGATTTATTTTGTTGTTGATGTTGGCACACATTTGCATATTACGCCCTACTGTAGCTGTGATTTTGTTATGGCACACAGGTTTTGTGTTCTCCATAGGGTTTATTCACTATGTCTATTATTAACACATCCATTTCCACATTCTACATTGTTATAGTATTTTTAAGAATGCCTTATTCGCATAATTCCCCAACATTCAATGGAAGTATGGAACCGTGAATATGACCAGAACGGTTTGTTTGATTTTACGATTGGCAGCATATCATTTCTAGTTGTGTATTTCAACATAATAACTTTTCATTTTGTGGAAATGTCATTTCCACTTAAAATATTGCATTTTCAGTGCCTACCCTATTCCTGCCCTCTATCCATTTATTTTTATGAATGGGAAACAATGTCTTGTGCTTAGTGTAAAATGTGCCAGTCTTGTAGTTCTGGAGTTTGCCCTGCTAACCCCATGAGTACGTTAAACATTAGCAAACACCACTCACCACTCTGGCTATACTACCAACCTGTTAGAGGGACATTAATGCAACACAGCATAAGCAACTAATGGGTGAACCAGGGGTGAAGTAAAAGGGAATAAGAGTTGTGTAAAAAAGGACAACAAAGGGGAAGTAGCAGACGGAAAGAATAGTCATTTGTTTGTCTGTTGTATTTAATTCTGAAGAAATGGATCTACAGACTCTTTCCTGAGTTGCTCAGGTCAGTGCTCCTGTGTTCTACTGGATTTGAAGAGGTCTGATCGTTCAATGCTGTTTTTAGTTACTTTTGCATTACTTTTTTCTGATAATTGGAGCCTAAGATGTCCAACTTTTATTTTAGAGACTAGCAATTATATTTCTTTTGAGCAGCTACTTCGTAAGCATATGCTGTGTTTCTTTGCACTGTGCTGTTAAATAAGCTTATGTGAGATTCTCAGCGAAAGCCATAGACAACAAAACAACTCCCCTGAGCACTTATTGACATGAATCTCTATCTGATAAATGCTTTATTTGAGTCTGTATTGTGCTTGAATGCAAGTACCTAGCCTCTTAGTTTTTAATACTCAAGTTGAAATGTGACTACAGTATATTGTAAAATATTCAGATTTTGATTGCCCAGATTAGATGTGTCAATTTGTTTCCTTGTTTTTTTTATGCAGCTATGTGCTGAGTTTTCATTTACATTTTGGTTTCTATATTGCCCTGTACCCATGGCTGGCACAACACCTAAGGCAAAGATGATATTTATTATGTCTATGCTACACATATGAAAACAATTTGAGTCAATATGTCCTCTATCGCAGTAAACTGGACAACAGTATTTGTACTAATTTTGTTTTTGTTCTGTACTACAGCACTTTGTTTTTAAAAGGATGGAATGATTGTTGTCAAAGGGGAATAGCGCTCTCCCACTATTCTCTCTCCTCAAACAAGCAATAGTAGATGCGGGCAAGTGAAATTCCTCGCTTATTTCCTGTTTGCTGAAATTGTACAATTTCTAGTAAAGTGAGAAAGCAAGCATGGAATACTGTAGGGAATGTAATTATTTTTTATATATAAAGGCTGATAGACTAGTCGACCAAAAGTAAAAGTAAAGCCAGTAGAGGGAAGAGCTGATTTGTGTGTGCTGTTGCTATAATTGAAATTGTTTCAGTACATTTGGGATATTTCTAGTCAATCAAGTTGGCAACTATTATCAACTAGTGAAATCTTGTCACTTTGAGTCAAGAGAAAGCAGAATATTACAGACTACCATGTAGTGGAGATTAAAGAATCAGATCTGCTCATCAGTTTGGATGTCTGAGAGAGCACTGCCAACTGGATATTATCTGGATTTCCTCTTCAAATATTGTAATACCTTTCCCAGGACATGTTAATCATGTAATTGCACATATACGGTCTCTTTACATAGTAAAACCCAAACTGATATAGGGTCCTATAACATCAATTTGCTTGATGGAGATTTGTCTCCGTCATTATATCACTTTGAATCAAAACTACAATTTGACGTAGGACGTGTATTACAAAAGTCAGATAATTCAATTGTTAGGCTTTCGTTATCCATTTTATTATAGGGATGCACTGATAAGAAAAGTCTTGGTCAATGCCAATATTCATATAAAACAACACCCTCTAGAATCATGCCTGTCTGCCAGTTACACAGAAATTACTTAGAGTGAGAATTTAATCAAGAATGTTTTTGGTAAAGTCTACCAGAATACTGATTTCATTAGTAGACTAATGGCTACACACTGTGGTAGAAGGACGCAACACACAGACAGGCATTCATGTTGCCTCTTGGATTTTCCACTTTCAGGAACTTTCTGTCTTAAGCATCTAAACACATCTAACCCCTTTCCCCCACGAATATTTCTTATATTCAGTCAGTGCTGCCTGATGGATGAATCTATCTTGCTTATGAGAAGGAACTAAAATGTATACATTTCAAACACAGTGCTAACCTGCCAACATGTTTCCCCAGGTTTTCAGAAGACCCTGTCACATGCTATCTTAAAACTTGAAGGTTAGAAACCACTTTGTTTTTGTTAGCTGTTAAGTACCTATCAGGGATATCAGAGTTCAGGCAATCCCTCAAAGGGATTTTTTTTCTTTGTGGTTATCTGATTGTGTCTGTGTGCTTGGATCCTCTGACGGCTGTTACAAATTTGAACTTTGAACTACAGCCCTCTCGCAGTTGAGTTCAGCCAATAGAGGATAGGCAAAACAAATTATTTGAGAATCGATTTTCCAGTGAATTAGGATTCTTGTTTAGACAATCTTGCATTGATTACTAAAGTCCAGAAGTCGATTTTATAAATCTGTGCATATTCTCTGTGGAGATGTTAAATGAGTGGTTTAGAAAGAAAGTACCAGCCATTGTGACGGACTATGCTGCTGATATTATACGTGTTATGGTACTGATGGAGCTGCTTCATGCTGGCTGTTTTTCACAAACAACTTAACTTAGCCATTCAGGCTGCTCTCAAACTTCTAGCACATCGCACGCTTGCTTGGTTAGATAAGACTCATTGCAACCATTTTTCACTGTAGCACCATGGCCAGCCATGTGCTTAAAAAGAAGCAGAAGTTGCTGGACCTACCTTCATACAAGCTGCTGATTGACGTGGTGTCCTGGAGATACTAGAAATCTTCCTGGAGCAGCTGCCAGCAATATTGGCAGCTCTGCTCTCATTAGTGATGTGCAATTTGTGAATGATTTGTACCTTTTGCACAACTTTTTACTGAACAACATTTTTCTACTAAAATTATTATTGTTTATTGTTATTAAAGTGGATTTATATGGGACAACTTGAAATGTTGAAAGCCTTAGCTCATTTGCCATTAAGTCATGGTAGTTTATTTCATGTTAATTCATGTTTTGGGCCTGGTTGTACATTTGCAACATGAGTCTTTAGTAATACACTATGTTATTCTTGTTAGAGGGTACACTGAGCATAGCCTTCATTTTCAGAAAAAGTTTATTTAACGTTTGATCATGTCAGTCACTTTCTATAATAACTAAGAGCTAGATGAAAGGGAAACTTGGCGTGTATTCTAATAATATGTTCTATTCATCTAGAAGAATTCAGATTGACAGCCTGGTTGAGTGAGTCTGGTGTAGAAAGTCAGCAGAGAAAAGTTCAGCACTTCTCAGCTAAATGCTATGCAAGTTTACGCTCTTGTTATTCATCCCAGCGAAGGCCTCATTGAAGGGGTTTGTGGGCCCCCCATACCTCTCTCGACTACATTCAGTTTTTTCTTTCTCTCCTTTCTCACTTTTGTCAACCCACAACAACACAGCGGCATATTCATTTCCAGCCAAAGCCAAAAGCAGGGCCCAATGTTCCGATTTGCTGTACTGGTGTGCTTCTGGGGAACAGGATTTCTTCCTGGGATAATGTTGATAAAATATTTTTGATTTTGCTTTGATTAGCAAGAGAACAATATCAGTTGTCCAGTTTCAGTTGCCAGTTTCCCAGGTGTGTAGGGAAACCTGCTGATTTCATAAGCATTTTATCTGTTCATACAGCTGTGCATTTGTTAGAAACTGACCACTGTGCTCGGGTCTAGACAACCTTTTCTCTGCGGCAGAAGTGCCTGGAATTTATGACTTGGCCTGTATTGCACCGTGAATATTTGTCCCTGACATGTAATGTGTCAATCTTATCCTGTCTATCCATTGCCTCATCACTTTCTCCTCACTTTCAACACAAGTGTGCTGTTGGCAGTTGATCAACAATTGATTAGGCAGTGCAAAATTGTGCTGGGCCCTTAATATTACATGTATTTACATTTTGTGAGTGTGCAACATGGGTGCGATTTCACTGATCAAATAGAATAAAGACTCCAACCCTGTCCTTGGGTTGCCTGATTAAACACAACTGATGCGGCCAATTCCCTATAGTCCCACCGTCTTAGTGCTGGTTGTGAAATTTTAGCTCTGACTTAGCATCAGCATGTTATTCACCCTCTTTTAATGTGCTGTACTGTGCATGACCTTTACAGTTAGTTGATATTTCTCTCTTCAGGTCTGGAGCAACAAAAGAAACACCCTGTATTTTCTGTGATGTGATTGGTGACATCATCATGTTGTCCATGCCTAGAATAACCTTTGTTATACATTCATGATCATACTAAAATTAGGACATGTGAAATAAAAAATGTATTACAATATTTCCCACTGTCTGCATGATATTTATATCATTAAAATAGAAAAATAAGTTAATATTTTATGGGCCTTTAATAGTTAAAAGTTCATAAATTACAGAATATTGATGTTAACCTTATAGAAACAAGAAAGGAGGCGTTGCAAAATATATTTACTTTTTTCTGTTAAAACTGTGCCATTTTCTTTTTAAATCAAGTTAAATCCGTTATTAAGAAAACAATATTTCAAGGAAACTTTTCCCCAACAGTTATAAGTGCAGTCTTTTTTAGCAGGATGCGTAAGAGGAGCCGGCCTAGAAGAGCGAATGACTCTTACTGACTGACTGACTGAGTGCCTGACTGACTACTCCTTGTTAAATAGCGTAATGGTTAGAGACGTGGGCTATGGAATTACAGGTCCTGCGTTTAACTCCTGTAACAGTCCCGTAAAAATAAATGATGCCTGAGGTTGCAACATGGTCTCAGGACAGACAAACACTTTGCTGGCTACAACCATATGTAGCTACGTAATGATAGTAATTGCCAAATGAGGCTTCATTAGCGTTATTTAGCAGCAGGGTATTTTGTTGGCAGCAGTTAGATTTTCATTATCACAAAAGCCATTATTGAAATTTGTAAGGCCATAGTTAACAATCTCGTATGTAAAAAAAGAACAGACAAAAACAACATTGGAACGGACATTAAACATAAAATGACAGACTAGATTGACAAACTTAATTAACTATATGTCCTTATAGTTCAATTAATTATTTTGAAAAACAATCTAAGCGCTGCTAGCAAAAATTCCTGTTGCTAGAAGAACGGGAATGAAGCCTCGAATGGCCATCACTAGGCTACTGTTATATTGCAACTATGTCTTCGAATGATGTCTTAGGATTTTTTCAAGATAGTCAGACACTTCGCTGGCTGCACGATTCTGTCTTTCCTCTTCACGAAAAAGCCTGTTATCGTCACCTGTATTGATACATTAGTTATTGTATTAATGTCATTCATGAACGGTTAATAAGCTGTTAAAACCGCCAGTGGCAAAAGCCATACAGTTAATATATGCTTTTGGTGGTGCATGTAAACTTAATAAGAAACGATATTCAGTTTAACACAATGGTTAATGGTGTCTTAACAAAATATTCAAACTCGATGTGATGTTAATGCATGACAAAATTATATGTCAAGAGGCTAGACTGTCACCAGCTCTGTGGCGCAGTGGTTAATGACACAGCCTTTCAAGTGGGAGACCCGGTTTTTGAATCTCGAGAGGGCAGCCATGATCAACTCTTTTTATGAGCTAGGCTTGCCAGGTTTCTTGTTGTCTTCAGTTTATAGGCAGAGTTGCAAAGAAAGACATCTTAGGCTGGCCATTAAAAAGAAAAGCTAAAGATAGGCAAAAGAACACAGACAGTAGACAGAGGAAGAACTCTGCCTAGAAGGCCAGAGTCACCTCTTCACTGTTGACATTGAGACCAGTGTTTTGCAGGTACTATCTACTGAAATCTGTAGATACCTACTGGACCTGTGAGACAACCTCTTCTGAAACTAGACACTAATGTATTTGTCTTCATGCACAGATGTGCACCGGGGCCTCCCAATCCTTTTTCTTTTCTGGTTAGAACCAGTTTGCACTGATCTGTGAAGGGAGTACTACTTTTCAATGTATAGGATTTTCAGGTCCTTGGCTATTTTTCACATGAAATAGCCATCTCAGAACAAGAACTGATGAGTTTCAGAAAAACACTTTTTTTGTCCATTTGGG
This sequence comes from Esox niger, assembly GCA_016801105.1. Classification (NCBI taxonomy): domain Eukaryota; kingdom Metazoa; phylum Chordata; class Actinopteri; order Esociformes; family Esocidae; genus Esox; species Esox niger. The sequence continues at coordinate 11,502 of JACXGJ010009044.1, forward strand.
CCTGAAATCTTACCCACAATTGTTTTGCTTTGTCATTATGTGGTATTGTGTGTAGGTTGATGGCTAGAATATTCTATTTCAACAATTATAAATTATGTGCATTACAAAATGTCAAAATGTGGAGAAATTGAAGGAGTCTGAATACTTTCTGAAGGCTGTGTAATTCGATCACACCCGTCAGTGTTCTGCATACTATTGCATAATATTGTGTGCATATTATGAAGTGCACTGGGAAAAAAATATACATTTACTTTTGTCCCTGGGTAGCGTCATTAGCATGGGATATATTTTTTTTATTAGGAGTGACACGATTTATATTTAACATGGGTACATGATGCATATTACATAGATCCGAAATTCACAAAATTACAGTGATTGGCAAATTAAGATTTGAGCCAAAGGTAAGTGTTTTAATTTTTTTCCCATTATCTATAGATGCTGTCAATGCAGGAGGTCCTGTTTTGCATAATCGCCCGGCCGGCATAGAGCCTAGATAATATGACACAAGCTCAATATTGCGGCTGTTATTGCCCTTGTTCCATGTTTTTGTATCCAAGAGCCCCCACCTAGTGAAACGTGCATTGCATACTTAGCTGCTTCATGTGTTGATACAGCTGGATGTTTACGGCGTCTTGTTAAGCATCTGCCGGCGAACTGAACTGAATGGAATGGACTGGGGTGTGTGTTCATGATGTAGTCACACAGCACTGTTAGTGGGTGGAACGTGTTTTGAAAGAAAACAGTTTTCCCCCTGTTGTAACCAGTTAAGAGATTTGTTTTATGGGACGACCTGCATTATCATTTTAAGTATTGCGAGCAACCCTAAGCGACAAGGCAAGCAAACAAAAATACAACAGATGTTGAAAGTTCACTCGCACTGAGATTGACCCAGCACTATTAAATTGTAGTTTCCATTCGACTGTGTGTTTGAGCAGCACAGGTGCCTAGAGCCTGACTCATTATGATTGGCACAGTGATTAAGAAGCTCCATTTCATTAGGCTGAAAACACATGGCTAACGTCACAGCTGTCTCTATGCAACTCTTCACCAGTCAGAGCAAAAACCTGATGATTGCTTTCAGGAATGGGGAGACAGACATTTTTAAATTGTTTTTAGCTTTTCGGTAAACAGGCTAATCATCCCTGTTTATGGAAATAAAGACTTGATTTAGTTTTCTGCCTGGCCCTGTGCTGAAAGCACAAACACACTAAAACTACATGCTTCAATCAACCAGTGCCTTTGTCAGCACAAACCGATTAGACACATCTTTTTAATTATTTGCACTTTGGTCTAACCTTGTTGATTTCTGTACTAGAACAATGAATAATGTTATGAGCTGTGTTTGGACTGTGTGTTTGTATACTGTCAGCGTAGTGTTTCAACCAACACCCAGGGTCTCTATTGATTGCCAATATCTTTGCCGACTCCCATGTTACACATGGATCATTACATTCTGAAGACAACAATTGATCATTAGTTATAATTGTATAATTTATTACCACGTGTAAGAAATATCTAAATGTGTTGTCAGTTTGTCATTATCAGGTGTTGTGTAGAGACTGGTGGCAAATTAAAAAAATCTCATCAATGATTATAAATTCAGTCCATAACAACCAAATGGGAGAAAGTGATGGGATGTGAATGCTTTCCAGAGCCACTGTAAATCTGACTAATTTCTACCTACAAGTTTAGCTTCCTGATTGTTAGCACACATCCTAAAATTAAATTATAAATACAAAAAATGTAACTTAAGGAGCCTTTGGTTTGCAGTCATTGCTTCTGAAGGTGGTGTAATCAGTTTGAGTCGAAGAGGGCAGTATCTATTAAACACATGCATAACTTTTAATTACCAGCTGGAATTATTATTAACATTTTATGGTGTTTGTTCATTCAGTTCCCTTGTGTAATATTACATTTTGGTTGAAGATCTGATGACATTCAGTGTCCAAAAATATGCAAAAATGCTAATCAGATGGGAGCAAATACATTTTCTCTGTGTGTTTTGCAGCAGTATGCCCTTAAAATTAGATGTTGTGGTGAATTTTTCTCTTTACAGGGTAACTTTGAAAGTATTTGGCAATAACAGGTTCTCTTACCACTAATAACGAATTCCACTTACCAATTAAAGTTTTGCCAAAAACGAATAGAAATTTGCAAATAGAAATGACCCCCCAACCTGCTATTGCCTTTACAACTGACACAGGTTTATTCAACAAAAGCAATGGAAACCTGCCCTGTACTAATCAGGGTGAATACATTCATTCCACGTCCGTCTCTTGTCCCTGGTTGACCTCAATCGACCTGTTCGCTAGTCCATCCCCTGGAGGCAGGCTAAACTCAACCTAGTCAGACCATGTGACAGACTGTTGAACTCACCTCACCTGTCAGTCACAACCTCTTCTCTATTCTCTTGTCTTTGTTCCATCTTCCTCTTCCCTCTGTTTGTTTTATAGCTGCTTCCTCCTCGTGGGAGGTCCCTATAGGTAATACCACTACTAGGATATAATGTCTTTGCACTGTGCTGTCCAGACAATGCCACAGGATCTTCGTCTGTCAGGAAATTAGGCAGCATGAGATTAAACAGGGGTTAGATGTGTAACCACTGGTGTGCATTACTTCGCTGTTGTTTTTTACATTGACAGGGACAGATGGTGTGTTCGTGTTGGTTCCCTAGAGCCAATAACAGGACCAATCATCAAGGTCTTCCTGTGGTCTCATGGCTTTTTGCTTATGCAAATTTTTCCAACACCTGTCCCTATAAAATGTGTTGCAACGCATGTACCCTCGTTGAAACCCACAGAAAGGTACCGCGCCAGACCGCCGCTAAACATTCTGTCTTCTCTTGTTACAGTGATGGAGCCCATGGCTGTGAGCACCTCTGTGGTGGGACCTGATGAGTTCGACCGCAACATGCCGCGCATTTGTGGAGTTTGCGGGGACAAGGCCACCGGCTTTCACTTCAATGCCATGACCTGCGAGGGCTGCAAGGGCTTCTTCAGGTAGGGTGGACAGGGGCGCCATGACCTGTAAGGGCTGCAAGGGCTTCTTGAGTTAGTGAGGACCGGCGCGCCATGGCCTGTGAGGGCTGCAAGGGCTTCTTCAGGTAGGGTGGACAGGGGTGTTATGACCTGCGAGGGCTGCAAGGGCCTCTTCAGGTAGGGTGGACAGGGGCGCCATGACCTGTGAGGGCTGCAAGGGCTTCTTGAGTTAGTGAGGACCGGCGCGCCATGACCTGTGAGGGCTGCAAGGGCTTCTTCAGGTAGGGGGGACAGGGGTGCCATGACCTGTGAGGGCTGCAAGGGCTATTGCACAAAGATATTATATCCAACCTGAACAAAAGCAACATCAACCTAATGGTGCTTTGCATATGGAAGCGTGTTATTTGGAATATGCTATGCTTTTCTTGCAAGGTCCATGTCTGTGTGTTTCTGATGTTCCCACAGATATTAAAATGTGTAAAATCAAGTCCCTACTAGTTCTTTTTGGCTGGTGTGCCTGCTGTTATCATACAGCTTTGTTTCTAGAATTTTTATCAGAAATGTTTTCAGTAACTGATGCCATTACTTGTAATTTAACCATCTGTGTGGGTTGTGTATGGGCTGTAAATGAGCCAGTGTGCCAGTGTTTCTGTGTTTTCTGTCTGTTTGAAGGGCATGCTGTGGGACTTTGTTTTTACTATGAGTGGAGTGCTGTGGGTTTGTAATTCAGTGTTTGTGTGTCTTGGTCAATCCAATGCAGTTGAGTAGTAATTCGATCTGACTCCCCTTTAACCCCTGAAGTCCAGTGTTGCCGACCAAGAATTCAGGCTTGTCGTTTGAAATCTGCCGTTGGGTTGGTTTTTAACATAGCTGTATTTCCCGTTGATCTGCCCCACCAGACGCAGCATGAAGCGTAAGGCCACTTTCACCTGCCCCTTCAACGGCTGCTGCACCATCACCAAAGACAACAGGCGTCACTGCCAGGCCTGCCGGCTGCGACGCTGCGTGGACATCGGCATGATGAAGGAGTGTGAGTGCTTGCAGACACAGACCGCATAATGTTCATAAACATAGTGACCTCAACCATCTAAGTTGGTGTTTTCATCCGACTGAGTTACAACATTTGGCTGCAGAGTTATTCAGTATAAGACTACAGTGCCACAGTTTTGTTCGTATATGTATGTAAATAGTGTTTTCACGTGGAATTTCTAATTTCTACTCAGAAAATTAACACTCCGTTGATTATAGTGTTTCTGCCTTTAAAATGTGTAATTAGTAATCTCACACATAACTACTGACACCATAAGGCATCATTCACCCAACAAGCCAATTGTAGCCTTGCTTAGTCAGAGGCTGGCACTACCTTAGCGTGATGATTGCCGTTCTACATTTGATTCTTAGGTAACTTTGCTAATGGATTAAAATGTGTGAAGTCATGAAGGGGAGTTGCACTTTGTGGAAATGACACTGTCTCAACTGTGGTAATATCATGTTAGCTACTGTAGCTTGTGAAAAGATTCTTGAGTTAAATTCAGTTTTAATTTGTTTCTTTGCAGAATCTCAAAAACAAATCTAGCTCATATCAGACACTACAGGCTCCCAGCTACTCCATTATCAATGTATCATTGAAATGATCCCACCTATGTTTAGCCGCTATTGTAATGTAAGCTAAATCTAACACAGACAGCACGGGGTATTTCAGCATTTTGTTTGTGCGCATGGCCTGTGTTTGGCACGTTTGGTTGTCAGATGACGGGAGCTCTGGGACTTATCTAGGTGCAATATGTAAATGTTTCTACATCGCAAACATAAACCGAGTTGGAATATCATTTGGAACCATTTATTGTTGTATTGAAAATAGTCTCACAGCATGTATCCATTTTTCTTAAATTGCTTTCATACCAAAAAAGGTTTGGAAACTGCAGCAATAAACATGCATGTGTAGCATGTTTTCAGCTCTGTTTTACTGCCCACACCTGTTGAGGTTAACTGTCCCGACCAGAGGCAATTTAAAACACTGCCTCAACAACAGAGTTGTGCTCCCAAATTTAGTTGGGCCTATATTCTGTCTTAGCAACACATTGCCATCCCTTGTTACCAACATAGAGCCCTGCCATACTCTACTGTAAGGTAGGCTAATACCACCTTTTAATGCTCATTTGTGCGTTGTCATCTTTGCGTAGACGTGCTTTCTATGCTTTCTCTTTATGCAAAAAAATATAGTCCCAAGAATTAGCCCAGGGTTGGTCTCTGTTTTACATGCCTCACTCCCTTAGGAAATATGTGCTTGTTTCTGACTGTGTAGGAAAAAATGGCTAACTAAATCAAGTTTTCTTCATGAAATACCCCTTCAATTTACCATGCTGGAACATCAGAAATGTCCAAAAATGTGAACATAAACAAGTGGTGCATTTTGAGGTGACAGAGAAGGGGGAAACAGTGGGAGGAGAGAAATAAAGACCAGTCCAACAATGACACTCTTTTTCCGGCATGTTACACAATGCTCCGACCCAGATTTCATTCCCAAGCAGCAGGAGAGAGGGTGGAGCTGCAGCCATGAGTTTAAGCCTGCAGTCACAAGCCTCAATCCCCCGGTAAAGAAACAAGGATTAAAGCTCAGGAGGTGAAACACTTCTTAACAGTGAAACAGCATATGTTCATTTCAGTGTTGAAATGATAACCAAAAAAATCATAAATGTAATGTAAAATATGGGGCCATATTGCCACTGTTACATTTGACTGTTAGGGTACAATTAACTTTAATATACCTGAAGTTTTATTTAAAGCTGTGTGTTATTTTTCGGATGGGCTGCTGCCGTCATTATCAGTTTGTGTGCATTGCCCTTTCAAATGGTTAAGTATTACTTCCGTTACGTTGCTGTAATTCTACATGCTTATCACAACATTTCCATTTAACTTCTGTCGGTATTGCCAGCCAGGTAGGACTGAGCAGACCGATAAGTTGGCATGTGTCCAGGAACATAAACACTTGCTTATTTCCTACCAGGTTAGCAAGCAGGGAGGGAAAAAGTGAAAACAGAGGCATGACCTTGCAGACTGAAACAAAACTGAAATGGAACCGTCTACCAGTAATCAACAGCTGTTCCTTGTAGTGTAGTGCTGTCTCACAATTTAGTGGCTTGCAAAGTCTTCCAACTTCATTAAAGCATAGCCTGGTCTTTAATGAACAAGGTATTCTATATTAAACAGATCAAAGACTGAACACTTGTGAGCTGTTGATCAAATGCTAAGCAATTAATATAACATGACTCTTAAATATATTATGTACAAATAGCATGGTCTATGTGTGAGGAGAGAATGTTTTCAGGTGTGTGGAGAGAGCCAATGGGACAAAATGCGGGAGTGGACTGTGTTATAGCTGCATCTCGTCTGAGTGGCTGCAGATAGGTTCTTAGGAATGCCAGTGGGTCTGAGTGAATAATCAGCTGGCATGCTGGGATGGTCCCTATTTCTGAACTTACATTTTTTATCCTCTCATTCTGCTCCTGTGTTTGAATACTTTCTGGACAAATTATGAGCACCTGAGATACTTATTTGTTATTTGGCAGCCAAGTCAGGCCATCACAAATGTGCTAATGGTCTGTGCCATGAGAGCAATGGGTTTATCAATCTCGTACCAAGAAAGTAGTGGTTGCCCTCAAGTCTTTCAGAGAGATCAAGCTGGAAGATTTTGTTAGATTGAAGTCTCTTGCACTGCTTGAAATTATGGAAGATCCAGATGGATTTCTTAAAGTTGATCCAGAGATCTGGGCAGAATGGGCGGACTTGAAACAGGCTGGGTAGATCATTGCACTGAAGTGGTGAATGACCATGCAGACTCCAGAGATTGTCTCCTCAGTGGACTCCTGGCACTAATGTTATTGAAGAGCATTGTCATGCATCACTCGACAGCAGGAACCAGGCTGATTGTGCCATGACAAACCATTAAGGTGCAAATTCACAATGAACTTGGCCCACATTCAGGTGGCAGCCCTAACAGCTGGCTGAATATGGCTGTTCTGAAACCAAATTATTTTCATAGTCTATTGGCCTACAGTATAATATATGTGAACTCGGTAATTAGGTATTTGGTAGTTAAGTTTGCTCACTTTAAATGAGCAGAATTTTAGCAATCTTCTCATCATTGAGTGAATCTGTTAAATATTGTACACTTTGATGCATTTGAGGTACCCCTAATTACAAGTTATTTTGTCTTTTCCCTGTTTATTTTGCTTCCAGAACTTAAAAAGAACATAACCTGAAAAATATGACCACTCTAACCACCCTTATTTTTAACGTAGCCGGCCAAGAAGAGCGAATGTCACTGACTGGGTGCCTGACTGACTGGGTGCCTGACTGACTGGGTGCCTGACTGACTGGGTGCCTGACTGACTGGGTGCCTGACTGACTGGGTGCCTGACTGACTGGGTGCCTGACTGACTGGGTGCCTGACTGACTGGGTGCCTGTCTGACTGGGTGCCTGTCTTACTGGCTGCCTGTCTTACTGGCTGACTGGGTGAGTGCGTCCGTGCGTGACTGACTGCCAACCCATTGTTTAATAGCGTAGTGGTTAGAGACTTGGATTGCCAAATAGGTGACCATCATTTGTCTGTGGCAATTGTTTTGTTGTCACGGACAATTGAATGTAGGGTTTACATGATGTGCAAATCATTGCATTCTCTTTTTATTGACATTTTACCCAGCGTCCCGTTTCTGGAAACCGGGTTTTAAGAGGAAAGTCTGGTAGCATTTCATTCTCAATAAGTTTTTAACTTTTGGGAAAAGAGAGAAAAGGATGCCTGAAAACTAGCTTGATTAATCCTCCAATTTTATCTTAATCATTTTGAGTTTTTCAGTAAATGTTTATCGTTTCCAACATGTCCATGATGTTTGTGCACTTTTTGAGTGCCCTCTGGCAGTTTGTTCTATAGTGCAGTTGCTTTTGTGGACTATACATAATTAAAGCTGAGTTGGAGTCTTCCTCTATTTTAATATAATTAGTTTGTGACTAATTAGTTACATCTGGCAGTCAATCTACTTTTGGATTGTCCTGTGAGATTGCTTTTGAGTTGGATCATGACACACCTTGAATTGCGTGTGACAGAAATTCACTAGCTGGTTACCCTCCTGTTATTATTAGACATTGGGTGGGTTTCCAGTAAAATACCAAAAATATGATTGTTCTGTTAATCCCTCTCCGTCATACTCAGTTTCTCAGTTAGCATGATTTAATGTTTTGAGATGCTTATCATGCGTCCTTACTGCTATTCTGAACGTCTTATCTGTCCTTAGCTTTATCACCAGAAACCTGGTCTGTCGTTTCCCTATAGGAGTACTCTGATATATGCCCTACTAAATATACCATATATCAAACTCGCTTTAAACTTTTACTTTTCTATTTGCCATTTTTTCTTATTTAACTTAACTTGTTGATCTCTGGTACATTTTGTGCTATTATTTGTTTCATCTGTTGTGCTTATGTGCTTCGGTTCATGTGACTCATGACCTTGATGCGCTCGTGATGTTTAATGGCGTTTCTTCTTGGAAAAATCAATATACACACGCTGTTACAACCCTTGTCTCACAGCATGTGATGGACATCCACTTAGCTACTGTTCTCCGTAGATCCACGAGGGGCAATCAAGCCTGATGCATTTTTCCTCCTTTTCACCAATCTCCTCCCTTGCTTAGTCATCCTAACAGATGAGGAGGTGCAGAGGAAGAAAGAGCTGATACAGAAGAGGAAGGAGGAGGAGGCAGCGAGAGAGGCCCTTCGACCCAGACTGAATGAAGAGCAGAGCCAGGTCATCGCTTCACTAGTGGAAGCCCACCACAAGACCTATGATGACTCCTACTCTGACTTCTCACGATTCAGGGTCAGCACAAACTAACCTCGCCTCTCACGCTTTTTGCAAAGCTTCTTTATTTTTGGGTCCAAAATTGCAGCTATCACATTACATACTTGTTCCGCGGTACAATGTGCCATTCTTATTGCTAGTGATTCTAGGTTTGTCAATCTTTCATCAGTCAGTTCTATATGCACTTTCCAAGACCAAAACAGAAAGATGTTCCTTTCTCATTCGGCTGCTAGTTTTCGCATTGTGCTGCCTTTTGCTTTCTAAAAATATTATTGCAAAAGTGAGTACCTGTGATTATTATACAAAGTCCCTTTGCAGTCAAAATGCAGTGTTTCTGTGTATCATATGTATCATGTACCAGATGATGAAACTCATACTGTAAAAGGGACATTTTTATGTTATATCCTTGTACTTCTTAAATTGTTAATAATACAATTTTCTGTCACCATGCATTTGAAAATCAGTATATTTGCACGGTTTGTTGAACTTTATATCAGTTGATGGCTATTCTGAAAATTGCTGCATTGCTGAAAATACCCATCAGTACTGTTAGCACAGTAATTAAGAAGTTTAAATCAACTTAAGCTGTAAAAATGCTGTGCGGAAGGGGAACCAAATGTAGTGAAAGAACCTCTACTCTCATCAAAACGTCAGCCCCTGGGGTTTATTTAATGTCACTGGAATTTTGATTGGAACTGGTTTCTGTGGCCAGATGAAAAAAATAATATAATATATAGCATTTTGGCCACAAACTCCAGAGGTGGGTGTGCCATAAAAAGAGGGATGGTGATGCAATTCATTTTCTATTCATTAAAACCACATTGTGCGTCTATCATAGGCACTGTTATTTATTCAAAAGTTTCTCTCACATGGTGAAATATGCTGCTTTGCCAGTAAACTAAAACAAAAATAACCACTTTTCAATGTTGATAAATGCATTAAGGTATACAAATGTGGGTTAAAAAGTGCACTTGAATGACGTTATTTAGCCGTGCTCAGTACGGGATATTAACAAAGTTTGCTTAATCTGTTCAAATGTTAAACGTGGCTGTCCCAGTTAAACCGTTTGAGCAGGGGAACTCCACTTCAGAACAGGTAGTAATTATTTACTACTAGTATTTTGATCTGTAAATCAATCAGTTTAGGTAAGACTTAGGGAAGGCTGGGGGGATTCCCTCTTAAAAATCGAATGTAAAAGGCATTGAAAAACAAATCCAAAAGTTACCTGAGAAAACCAACTGACCCCTTTTCATTAAATATTTACTTGTCAACACATTGGGAAGGCTTTTGGACCCTTCACATTCCCACCCAGTCTTTTGTCAACGCCGTTTCCAATTCCAACCACAGGTTTTTATTGGGTTTTAAGCCTGGAGGCTGAGTTGACAATTGCAAAATGTGGAATTTGCTTTAGTTTATTGTCTTGCTGGACAATTGGGTGTAGAAAGCTTTAAAAAATCTCTTTTGAGAAGACATTTATAGGCACCAAAATGCAGGAAAATGGGAAGGTGGTCTTAGGTGTGTGTGTGTAATTGTGTGTGTGTTTGCAGCCCCCAGTGAGAGAGGGCCCTGTAACACGCAGTGCCAGTCGTGCCGCCTCCCTTCACTCTCTGTCAGACGCCTCCTCAGACTCCTTCCACCATTCGCCAGGTGAGGGACATGCTGACAGTAAACATGGATCGCAGCTCCATTGACAAGATCCTGGAACAGGAAAATTGCCAATCACACACACTACTCTGAGGTTTACTAAAGTAATTTATAGTTGCAATATTTCATTTGAGAACATTTCTACATGGGTACCAAGTGTAGTGTCAAAATGAAACGTGCATGTCCCTACTTTGTACCTACAATACATAGAGGCAAAATGGCCAGCAGGTTTCTCTAAATGCTCTAGGAATCTTAATTATCACTTGTTATGATAGAAATCACCTTTTGTGTATTTCTACATCAATCTGTTGCTTCTTTTAACAAACATGCATTCACTGCCACTGTCTTTTCTCTCTCATCTTCTTTCTCCTTAAGCACTGCACAGCTTTTCTTTCCCGTCTCCCAAATTTAACCCTCTGCCAACCTGTTCTTCTCTTTCTACCATATCCATTTATACTGCCCTCTCGTTCCCCGTGCAGAGTCAGTGGACACCAAACTGATGAACTTCAGCAGTCTGTTGATGATGTACCAGGATAGTGCAGGCAGTCCAGATTCCAGTGAGGACGATGGCTCCAAGCTCTCCATGCTGCCCCACCTGGCTGACCTGGTCAGCTACAGCATCCAGAAGGTCATCGGCTTCGCTAAAATGATCCCTGGATTCAGGTGGGACTCTAGCATGTCATATGCCTATTTAAGGTGTAGGTTAAAGCTGTCACACACAGACACACACACACACACACACACACACACACAAATAGATTAGATGGACAACTAAGAGGGATGCAAACTGTGCGTAACTCATTCAAGTGCAGCATATTGTTGCGGATCACAAATTTTTGCCACCAAAAAACAAAGATTAGTGCAAGTTGGCCACTCATCCAATTAACAATTAATGAACTCTTTCCAGCTGCTAGTTAGCTATGCTCTGTTTTTAAGTTATTTAAATTGATAAGCCAGTCTTTTAGCTATATTATTCTTTGCGGTCATTGCACTTACTATATGTTTTAGCAATTCCCTCTCAAAATAGTTTTATGCCTCTGGATGACTATCTACATCAACTGTAATGTATGACCTGATGACTATATTGGAATACTGTGAAGTGTATTTGGGAATTATGAATCATCAATTAAAATAAGTGCCTTACTTGGAATTTTGAGTCAAATATAACTTAAGTTGGTTTGGAAGCATAAACTGATGATTTCTATTTTTGACTGATAGTATTATTGTCTGTTTCATATCTGCAGAGTAGTTAAAACACTGTCCGTCCCACTTTAAAAACACTGTGGCTAGAGCCCAGTGCTCTTCCTGGAATATATTGGAACAGAGTGAAACAAATGACGTGTTCAATTAAGGTTCCCAAACCTCTCCACAGATTTGTGCACTCAGTGAACATCTAGTGCAGAACATGAAATTGAATGCATATTGCACAACAAGTTCCATGTATAACTAGTGGTTCCAAGTATAGACAAAGCAGTAATGATGTTGTCCACCTAGGGACGGAAGTGTTCCAGACCAATGTACCACTCAAAGACTGCGGGAATGAATCATAATTCTTAAATGGAAGTACTGGCATTTAATAACATTGTCTACTTCATGTATCATTTTACATTTGAGTAGTTCAGCACATGTAACAGATGTGCCTTGGTTAGTGAATTCATCTGAAGACCGCCTGATGAGACATCCAGATGGGAAGGTGTAGTACTGTTGTTGTCAAGATAGTCGCCAGCAAAGATGTTTTTCAAGGGAAACGATTTTGAAGAGGTAGGGTTTCCTTGGTTTTGAAAGATGGAAGTCTTCCGGGGGGGTTTTCAGATCCTCTGGGAGGATAGAATAAAGCTGTTGTCCATGTTTGGCCGTAGCTCGGTCCGGACAAAGCGAGGGACAGGTCCCCTTGCTTTCTTAGCAGGCTGATGCTGCCACTGTTCTACATTGTCTGTGTTCACCACTTCCTAATGTTAGCCCGGTGACCAGAGGTGTGCTACTATGGGGGAACTACTATGACTGCACAAGTTGTGGTGACCGGTTAGATCACAGGTATAGGCAACTCTCTCCCCAGCCGAATGAATCAGTGTTGAATATATTCAGTATTCCGTATGTGTCACAGGATCTGTTTGGAAGAGCTGGCTGGCTGGCTGGCTGGGGTTAGCATGGCTCTGTGGCTCATGATTCAGTCATACGTTTGGGGTACTGACAGCTGGGATCCAGGCACATATGTTCTGGTGCGGTAGATGCCGAGTGGTCTGTTTCCCGTTACGCTGGTGTTAACCTTGCTACCAGTGTGTGCATAAGGATGTGGAGAGAGATGAGGTGTGGGGGGGTCTCAGAACAGCATGTCCCTGTGTGCTCACGCCTCCAATAGGAAGGTGTTGGGTGAACCACACGCTCCAGTGCCCTGCGCTGCACAACGTTGTTGTCCCGGTAACCATAGAATGCATTGTCCTGTCCTTCCTGTTTTCTGTTCATAGAACCTTTTAGATAACAGTGATACATTTATGCTCCCATTAGAAATGCTACAGTGTATGTTTTAAAAATATATGTGAATTCAAGATTAGTTTTAGTCAGAATGTCCTGCAATTTGAGTGTCAAGGATAAGAACCTCTTAGTTTAATTAGATTGGGGGGGGGCACTCTCCAGTGTAGTGCAAAATTCCATCCTTGATGTGTTATGTTGATTCCCTCATCTTTTGGTGTTAGTGGAAAACTAGAATTTAATCTTTTGTATCAAATCTGAACTGAATCATACATTAGTGAAACATTGGTTGCTATTTCCTGATTTTCTCATCTGGTACCATGAAATCAGAAGGGAGAATGTAAAGATGTGAATGGCACCCTGTCAATATGGCTGTTTGACTCAATACATCTATGCATCTCCAGAGAACTGACTGCTGAGGACCAGATCGCCTTACTCAAGTCAAGTGCCATCGAGATAATCATGCTGCGCTCCAACCAGTCCTTCAACCTAGAGGACATGTCCTGGAGTTGTGGTGGCCCAGACTTCAAGTATTGTGTCAACGATGTGACCAAGGGTAAGAGTCACTGTGTTTACTTATGTCTTCCATTCACACATAGGTTTGACTATGCTTGTCTGTTCCTTAGCATTCAGGAAACCCTTTGGCTGGTCTTCAATCAATCAGTTATGCCCAATTTAATGCTAATGTTTTCAGTTAATCTCATGTTGGCTCCACCCTGTAAACGTCAGCCATGCCACGATGTGGGTCAGCAGACCCAAACCTTTATGTTTTTGTGAGCATCCTTCAGAATGTGTGTGTGTCTGTGTGTGTGTGTGTGTGTGTGTGTGTGTGTGTGTGT
>JACXGJ010009045.1:0-25287 GCA_016801105.1 Esox niger
CGGGCACTTTCTAGACGCTCCGGTTCCCTGTGTTAACAAGTCCCCGTAGGTCCCCCGAGCCTCCACTGACCTTTCTCCTCCACTGACCTTTAACCTGGCCAAACACTGACATTTATTGTAAGGCAGAGAGAAGAGTGCCTGTGTGTGTGTGTGTGTGTGTGTGTGTGTGTGTGTGTGTGTGTGTGTGTGTGTGTGTGTGCATGCTCTGTCATCCAGGCTGGGGTGGATCAGGGTGTGTGTGTGTTCACTCTGTCATCCAGGCTGGGGTCTGTATATGTTACAGGTGGGAAGGCAGTCAACTGCTCAAGGCACCAATCTCCCCCTGCTCCAGTCTTTTTCCTCTCTCCTGTAACAAAAGCAACATTGTCCTTCACTACAGAAACAATCAGGTGGTGTAGGGTGTGCTCAGTCTGCTGTTGCCGTGGATACAGTACCTCTTGTATGCGGGTGTGCCTCCGCGAGTCAGGTCTGGTCATACTGCAGATCTCACATCCTGGTCGGGAAGGTTTGTTGATGAAGGTGCATGAGGGACATGCCCATTCTGTCTGCAGATCAGTGGGACATTGAGGATGTAACACTCTGTTTTCCCAAACATTGTTCAGCACAGTCACTCGCCATACGGAAGCTTTCTATTAGTTCAAGGAGAAATGATATGCTCAACGCTGTCAACTTGAAGACAATGAAACAGGACTCATTTGTGTTGTACCTGAGTTTTGCTGGCTTTGCCTGGTTTTTCATTTAGTTGCAGAGTCTCCAGGTTGAGGGCATCTCGAATCTCACTCATTGCTAGCCTTTCAGCCCCGCCTCCAGGGCTCCCTACAACCAAATACAACAGTGGTGTATTTAATATTAATAATACAGTTTTGTTGATCATAAAAAAGGAGTAGGAGTCAGTAGCCTTCGTTCCCAAGGTGCATCACTTCGGTCCCCCAGCATGTCAGTCCAGCTCAACTTCTGTCTTGTTGGCTTTGGCCTAACAAACTATTATGATGAAACGTACAACCATGTAGTGTCACAAGGCCAGACCTTCAAATATCATCACCGATCTAAATGGCTACAATTCATTAAACCAGTCCTGCTTTGAGATTAAAGCGGAAACGTTTATCATGCCCACTCAAGTTTTATATCACGACCACAGGTCTGCTAGAACATGATGAATATCAGAGCCAGCAGGTCTAGTGAGAGAACAGCATGTACTGATATAACATGGATTTTATCTAAATAAATGCCAAAAATGTATCTGAGAACTTACTCAACATTGGAGCCAGTAAAAGAATGGTTGGAACTGAACATCAATAGACCTATTAACGATGTCTAGACAGGTGGCCCATCAACTTCTTTTAAAGAAAACCACCAGACGAGATGATTTAGAAAAAAATTACAACAAAAAAATATACGGTCAAACAAAATACCGAGGACAAAACCAAAAGCAAACTATAGGAGGAAAAAAATGAAAAGAAACACTGCCATATACAAAAATTAACTGCATAACACAGTGCTGAAGGACAGCACTCAAATACGATTTGGAAAACAATGTCAGATAGTGAGTGAAAGTGTTGCCTTCTAGGTTGATTGTTCAAACATTAAATAGCTCTACATGACTAGTCTAAGTTTCCATGCTTGGTTCCAACCTATAAAAACTGCATTTCTTGTTAAAGAGAATAAACCAACATGTCTATGGGAGAAAAGCAAGCCATTGTCAAGTTGAAAAAAGAAGGAAAATTGACCAGAGCCATTGGACAAACATTGGGCACAGCAAGCACAACAATTTGGAATGTCCTGAAAAAGAAAGAAACTACTGGTATACTGAGCAACAGACCTCGAACAGGTCGGCCAAGGAAAACAACAGTAGAGAAACCCTGCCTCAAAAAAACAGTAAGTGACAACACCAATGACCTCCACAGTGCAGGGGTGAAGGTATCACAATCCATTGTTTGAAGAAGACTCAGAGAGCAGAAATAGAAGCCACACCACAAGATGCAAACCACCCATCAGCAGAAAGAAGTACAGAGATGAGCCGCAAAAGTTCTGGAACACAATCTTATGGACTGATGACACCAAGATTAATCTCTACCAAAGTGATGGAAAGGCCAAAGTGTGGAAAAAGAAAGGAACTGCTTATGATCCGAAGCATACAAGCTCATCTGTGGAGCGTGGTCATGGCTTGGGCGTGCATGGCTGCTTCTGGAACAGGCTCATTAATATTTATTGATTATGTAATTGATGATGGTAGGAGCAGAATGTGTGTATTTGTGTGTGTGTACATGCTCTGTCATCCAGGCTGGGGTGGTTTAGGGTGTGTGTGTAATCACCAGACTTTAACCCAATAGAGCATGCATTTCACCTCCTTAAGAGGGGACTAGAGGGACAAACACCCCGAAACAAACAAGAACTGAAAGAAGCTGCAGCAAAAGCCTGGAATAGCATCACAAATGAAGAGTGCAACAGTTTGGTGACATCGATGGGTCACAGGCTTGAGGCAGTTATTGCTAGAAGGGTTATGCCACCAAATATTAAATGTGATTTACTTTAAGATTATTTGTTCCATTACTTTTGCTCACCTAAAAACGCTGTGGTCTAATACAAACGGTGTTTAACACATCTGGATGTGAATACCAGCAAATTAAAGCTGAAATTCTGAACTCTTGTCTCACTCATCTTTTGATCTTAAACCCAAATGTCTTCAGTGACCAACAGAAACAAAGGAATTTGCCTTGGCGTTCCAATACTTTTGCAGGGGACTGTACAGGATGATAGCTTGATGGGTGGATGCCCACATTACCCTGCTGTGTCTTAGTGTGGAACCATCCTTACCCTGGCTGTTGTAGCTGAGCCTGGAGGGCAGGGTGTTGTAGCCCCTCCAGTCCTGAGACACAGGGCCGTTGCTCGCAGGTGGCGGTGGGGCTATCAGACTGCCCTCCTGGTTTTGTTGGAACAGCTGACGGGTGAGGCGGGCATGGCGGGCAGAGACCAGGTAGAGGTAGGCCGTGTCTCCATCCTTTTGGACCCCATACGATGCCAGGGACCTGGGCTCCGTACACAGGCACTGTCCGATTACCCAACGCTGCACGCAGGGGTGAAAGCCATACTCCAGAAACACCTGAAAGAGAGGCCTCGCATTACCAGTAAGAAACATTGAAAGTTTCGATTGCCAGTGTAACACATTCTATCAAACAAAGATGATAAAAGAAGGTTAATTTAACCTGCTGTTTGAGTGCTGCAATTGTCATGTGGGGGAAGACTTTAACTGTGACGCAACAAGAAGATGAAATGTCCTCTACTGCCACAGACAAACTGCAAAACAGACATCATCATTTGTAAGCATATATATATGTCATTCTTTTGGACAACTTAAAGATGTTTTCCTAGATGTTTTGCCACAGGTTATAAAAGGACCAAAATGGGTCCCTAAAAAAACAAAACGGGTCCCTGTAAAATGTGCTCCACGTCATCAAAACCACTTACTTTCAAACATTAATTTCATGGCTAACTCTGGGCTCTTTAGAGCCCCTGTCCCAACCAGAAACAAATGTGTGGATGAATAGTCTTGAGCTCTCTGGAACACCCTCCAAGGAGCAGGGCGAATAAGCAGACCCAGATGTTTAAGAACTATTTTGGAAGGGTGTCTCCAATCCGAACATCTTGGGTTCTACTCCCAGGCTTGTCCGGACGCTACTCACCTTATCTCTCCTTGGGGGTAATTCTTCTCAGACAGTTGGATAGTTAACGCCGCCTTGTGGCGAGCCAGTGTAGATGCAAGCTGAGCAGCAGCCTGGATGCCTCCTTCCTCAATTGCCCGGGAAAGTTCCAAACACAGCTCCTCTTTAAGGGGGAAGACTAGTTCAATACCGACAGCACAGAAACATTTACAACGTGTGTAGATGTGATCACATAAGGGCGCTAGCAAAAACCAGCTGCCAACATACACAGACTGTCCTGTACGAGTGACTGCAGACGTGGTCCCTCACCTTCGTCATTATGAAAACCCTTCAGCACCTAGTTGTGGCCTCTACCTAAAACCTCCCTTGACCCACTGCAGTTTGCCTGAACGTCTGTGGATGAAGCGGTCAAGATGGCCAACCACTACAACACCCAGAACGTTGACAACCCAAATATGTAAATACAAGGACACAGTTTGCGAACTTCAGCTCTCAACACCATCAACCCAAGAATAACAAGACAAGTCAACGTATCGAGCGAAATCAGTGAATGGCTGACTTTCTAAAAAATATGTTACACACGAAGAAGAGTAAATACAAAAGACTGGTGGTATTCGAACCTGGCACTCGAAGCCAGTTCCACTCCATTTTTCCATTGAAACCCCCTAAACCTGGATCCCGGGACACCAGACTGGTGCAATGAATGATGAGGTACAACAGAAAACCAACAGGCTCCAGCCCACTTAGGGTAAGATTTGAATATACCTGCGTTAGACTTATCACAGCTCAGCACTGGAGTTCTACAAGGATGTGTCCTCACTCCCATCTCCATTACTCACCACACAACACCTGTACATCCAACAACACATCACCACTTTGGTCAGTCTCATCACTGACAACAAACGGGCCTGTGTGTTGTGGGGAGGTTGACCAGCTGGATAGCTGGTGCAGTCCAAACATCAGACAATACCGTGGAGGTGGTGGCGAGGAAACGTTCCCCAACTCTCCCTTTCTACGTGGAGAGCCCCGTTGTTACTTCAAATGAATCATTCAAATACTCCTCCGCTAGGCAAACACCAGATGGGCAGTACAGGTCAATCATTACCCCATGCTGTGGACCTTATCACCAGGCTGTCTATGTTCATAACATCCAACTCTGATACTGTAAAACCATGCATTTCACATTCAAATCACTCATATCTCATTGTCCTACATGCTCACCGACAACTTGAGTAAATTTGTATTTAAACTTCTGTCGATTTGGTGCATCATCCGATCCACGTCTGTCAGTAGCAAGTAGAATTCAGAGTGTGTGTGAATGTGCATAGCGGAGAAAGGACATAGTGAAGGAATGGATGACCTATCGAAGACTGTGCTCACCAGTGAGTGGTAAGGAGGCAGTAACACGCTGCTCTACAGTGGTCGCTGCTGTCTTCTGTTGTCGGTCATCCAGATGCGGGGAACTATTTGCAGCAACTACAGAAAGGCAAAGACAGACCAGTCAATAAGGGGACATATAACCACTTGTAAACCAGCTGTATTATTAGTCATAGTATGGTGTCAAGACAAAACCTAAACTATGGCAAATAAGTACATGACTAGAGGAAAACACTGGTATGCTCTCTATAGTAGGGAGACCTCTAACCTCTGTGTGCCTCTCTTAGCGATGACATCACCACAGTGGCCCACTGCTCAGCTTCTCTGTCACAGCGAAAGTTGAAACGGATGCAGTCATGAGGGGGTGTCGCCAGACGCATCTCGTGAAGACGTGGTGACTTTACCTCATACTGCACAGAGCGCAGGTCAAACTCTGCTATGAACTGAGAGTGCATAATTTGATTATATTTCTTATATTTTTAACATAAAGGATATGTACCTACTTGACCTAATAAAACGGACAGACTATAAACCATTGTGGCAGTTAATGTGCTTGCTTTGATGTTTACAATTTTGTCTGAAAGAAATAAGTAGCTACTAACAACACAAGACCATTTCCCAACATTGGAATTACTGAATAATTTGAGTAAAAACATTCCAACTCATTATGACAAAACCAGCATTTCTTTGCCAAGTATTGACTCATACTGATGAATTCAGCCAAATTAGCTAGCGATCATTACAAAACAGTCTTACCACACTACGGCCGCTTCCGCTACTGTCCCTTAGTGCCAGCCGAAATTCTCCAGCCTTGCTGGGGTCCATGCTTAGCTGAAGACGGAGCGCCTCATCGCCTGTTCCAGGAAGACAAAGTGGTCGAATTCCAGAATGGCAAACCGAAACCCGTACTGACATCAAAACAGTATTACAACTAGCCAGCGTGGGCCCTCCACCATGTACAGACTGGGATGGTGCTGGCACAGGCGTTTGAGCCCAACCACCCGAGCTCAGTGCCATCTCCCACAACAACAATTGGGAATCACAGGTCTATCAACCCCAAAGAGCTAAATGTGACGTCAAAAGCCTACTTGAGAGTAAAAATATATAGTTTCATTATAGCTGTCTCTCTAAAAAAAAAGCCCGCACTGGCTACCTTGTTAAAAACGGAACGTCAAAAAAAATATAAAAACAGGAAGTAGTGTGTTACGTCCTTTATTTACCTCCGATGGAGCACAGAGTTCATCAATATGGTCCGACAAAGTAAAAATAAGTGAGCGTTTGAATACCTTATTCAACGTTGTATGATAATGCTCTCGCGTTATCAATGCGTCTATGATTAATCATGAGGTATGGATGAAAAAACATTAATATTTGTTTTTTCTAACGAAAAAAACAATGACCTATTCGTTCCCAAATAATTCCCAAACATACCACTATGAATATCTACTAACCCGTGGTGTTTTTTCATATTATACATTTGTAAAACATGGCATACGCTTGAATTCCCTTATTGTTTCCCTATGTTCTTTTTTCCAACACCACATTTCCGTTACACTCTATTGTTTGGCCTGCATATTCCAAGTGCCAAAACAATATACTATGCACTCCATATTGTGCCAAATCTTATAATTACTGTTTGATGGCATTTCCTATGCATGCATTATGGCCTCAGGTCTGCTAACCCCTGACTTGGCCCTCGACTAGGGCTATACTGCAGCGATTTTCTATTGTTTGAGTTCATTTTGTTTATATTTCATCCTCAGCAAATTAAAGTTGCATTATGCTGGATTTAAATCTGAATATGTACTTTTTGGCCCAGAAGAATTCCCTAATAGTGCCAGTATGTTTTGTATTGTCCTGCTATATGATGTAGCACCTTGCAATGAATTTGGATGCATTTTCTTGTACTTCCGCATTTAGGTGTTTTTGTAGACCTTAATATTCATTCTGCTGTTGGTGTCAGCATTTACACATCATCAAAATGAGCCAGTTCCATTGACAGTCATAGTACAACCACTCTTCCATATTTCGCCAATGATATGATATATTGTGGACCTTGGGGAGTTCCTCCCCCACCCCCCTTTCCTGTAGCTATCATTTTGATGATGTTAACATTTGTATCTTAAATAGGGTCTGTAAATATCTCACAAGTGTGTTTTTGAATGATGTTCAGGGCTTTTTAAATGTTTCAGATTGATTCAGACTCATAATGACTAGCATGACGCCTCTTTGGTCCTGACAGACACCATGTATCTTAAGGTAAATGCAATGTCTAGAATCAAGCCTAAACAATGGCAGCTCTATTATGGCTGGACAGTTGATGTCAAGAAACCCACCTGACTAACCAGAAACAGTCAGTTGACCCAATCCTTGTATTTGTCTGAAATGTATAAAAAGTGTCATCCTTTCTAAATGGTTCAACCAATATGTAAGAAAATACCGAAAAATAAGAAAATACATTTTAATGTTATAGTAATTGTCTGACTTCAAGTATAGGATCAAAACAAGAAACAAGATGTTCATCAAAAAAATTAGCAACATATTTGCAAAGACAATGTAAAAAAAAATCCCTAATTCTTTTTTTTGCGGTTGAATACCAAATGTTACCATATTTGTCTGTGAATGTAAACCAAGGACATTTGTTCTGTTGGTCTTGTGACAATTCTGAGCCATTCTAGACTCCTTCATAATGCATAATATATGACTCATTTGTTGATGGGTAGAACATCAATTTCTACCGAGCCTGTTAAGGGCAACGGTCACTGAGGTCTGGTGGGATTACATGGATTAAAGCCACCACAGAAGGAAGGAAACTTTAGATCAAACTACATAAAACTGGACTTTTCCACCAGACTGTCCTCGGGTCAGTCTGAATATCAGTGGACTACCATACTAAAATATGTGACAAATTTCGTGTTTTGGTTTGCAATCCTTACTGCAACAGTTCTTAGCAAGATTTTAACCATATGTAGCACCGTTTTTAGACGCAGGTCTTTTTATATTAGGCGTAGGGGTCTATGATATCCTAATCCTGCCCTACTTGCAAATCTAGAAGAGTGTTTCATTCTTGGGAATGAAACACTCTTCAAGTTGCTTTCTGTAAAAGTGTCTGCTTGATGGCATTTGTTACAACAGGACTAAAGATTACTTATTGGCAAAATGTGGCAAAGAAAAATGGATCATGGAGAAATGAGAGGGTGTAAGGATAAGTAACACTGAATGCTACTTATTGCCATTTTGTCTGTATGCACTAGATAAATGCTTCTTAAATGTTTTACACCAGACTCCACCTCAGAAGATATTTCACTGAATTACTATCCATTACAGGGAGCACCGTACTATAGTTTGAGAACCACTGCACTAGATAATGAGTTCGGGCATGTCTTAACAGAGCTGTTTTGAGGGTGTTAATGAATGCCCATGTCAATAACGCATTAACAGAAATGTATTCAATGACTGTCCATAAAATCAACAAAAAATGTAAGTGGTGTTCCCTGACATACTTTATATTCCAGCTGTAGATCAGTCGTAGAGGCAACACATTCACTTCCTCTCGCCTCCAGAGCAAAAGCAGGAGAAAACGTTCAGCGTTACTTTAGATACTAACCTGTCTAAGAGGACCAGATATTGTGAGAATAGAATGTCTTTTCTGAGCATGAGAGAGATCAGCCCCAAGGTGAGGAGCATTACACCAACAGAGCTGGAGGCCTTGGTGAAACGAGCTGCACAGATCAAAACAGAGCTCACACAGGTAAGATCTCTTTGAACGTGTTTGACCCACAGAGCTGGTTTTAATGTTCGCTACTTTCATACTCAAGTCACATGTAAAGTATCTCTATACTGTATATGAATAGAGACTGTACATTTATTTGCACATGCATAAAGTGTTATTAGGCTTTATAACACACAGTATTTAATGTCTCCCAGGGAGTGAGGAAGTCTTATAAGGATGTCATAGATGTCTGCTGGGGAGACCCACACAGAGGAGGGGTCAAACCCCTGTCCTTTGTCCGACAGGTAAAACCCTTCTGACCTTTGTTTCTTGTTTCAATTGTGTAATTCTTAAATGTTTCTCTTTAAACCTATGTTTTTGAAAAATCTTTCTTTCACTAAATATTTGTCAGGAGTCTCCACAAAGATCGTAAAACCTGACAGTTCAGTCCCCCCAAATGATTGTCTGTCTGTCCTAAAAAGGAATGGTTAGATTTGTGGCGAGCCAGTGTAGATGCCTTAATGGTTAGATTTAGTTTAAATCTAACATTTGGGGTTAGTGTTAGAATTGGGGTTAGTTTTATGGTTTTGGTTGGGCATTTGATCCCCATAAACAGAAAAACAAAACATGTGTTTGTTTTTGTGGTACATGCAGGTTCTTGCAGCCTGCATGTACCCTCAGCTGGTCCACAGTGACAAACTGCCGGTCGATGTTAGACAGAGGGCCCAAAGCCTGCTGGGTGTATGTGACGGGGAGAGTGTTGGTAAGGAGAAATGCCTGCGGGCCGGTTGTGAACTTGATTCTCAATGTTAAAGTGTTTAAATGTTTTGACTGTAGTAAGGTTGACATTGGATGCCATGAGATGATTTACCCAGATTTTTATCTGATATGCATCCCTGTTCTTTCTTCTATTAGGCTCTTACACAGCCACTGCTGGAATCCCTTACATACAATCTAGTCTGTCCAACTTCATCTCTCGCCGAGACGGTGGTGTTCCGTCATCCCCTGAAAATATCTTCCTGTCCTCTGGTTCTCAGATGGCACTTACGGTCAGACTCGAGTTCGGCACCACCACAATCAATCTCATCATTACCCGTCTCACCTAATCTTTCCCTTATCTGGTCTCTGCTTTTAGCACGTGTTGAAGCTGTTGATCCACAATCAGGCCTCACTCCCGATAGGTGTCCTGACCCCAATGCCCACCTACTCGACGTTTAAAATGGCAGTGGAGGGTCTCGGTGGAGCTGTTATTCCCTATTACCTCGAGGAGGAGCGTGGTTGGGAACTGCAGGTAGAGGCGTTACGTAGAGTGCTAAGGAGGTTTAAGGATGTCTGCAATCCTGTCGCCCTGTATGTCATCAACCCGGGCAACCCCACAGGTAAAAGGCCCGTCCAGTTCCACGACAGCCGGTCAACAGAACTCCAACCCACTGAAAATCATTTTTCAAAGACAATCGACCATTTAGCAGCAATTATTATCGTCTTGTTGTTTCTAGGTCATGTTCAGAGCAGAACGTCAATTGAAGAGGTGATCCAATTCGCGGCTGAGGAAAGGCTCTTCCTCATGGCTGATGAGGTGACCGTTCAGTTTACTGTCGTGGTAAATCAGTTCTCGTCGTTAACCTTTCTTCTTCCCTATGTTAACGTTTTATTGTTTTCTGTCTTCCTCTCTGTTCCATTTGACCCACAGGTGTATCAGGACAGTATTTTTGGGGAGGACACCGAGTTCCTCTCCTATAAAAAGGTTCTGTCTGAGATGGGACCTCCTGTCTCACACCAAGTGGAGCTAGCCTCCTTCCACTCAGTATCCAAAGGCTTTATGGGAGAGTAAGTAGAACGACGCCAGCTATATAAAGCAATAGACAGTTGCACATACTGTAGCATTCCATAATCTACAGAACTCTGGATCTCATTAACCTCAATAGCTACACGTACTAAGCCTATTTCAGTTGCTGTCTTACAAAATACAATCCAATCTATCCATTACGTTAGCAGTACGGCTGTTATGTTACACTGCCAGACAACACAGATACACATAGATTTTTCTACATTCACTAAATGTGACTAATATATGCAGGTCTAGTTCAACACAGTGAAACGTTCTGCATTCTCAAGCATTGCGGTAGTGATGTCAAGCTATTTGGTATGCTTTTTATGACTGGGGAGTTTGTCTAGGTGCGGGCTACGAGGGGGATATGTAGAACTGGTGAACCTTGACCCTGAAGTCATGAAGTACGCCTACAGCATATTCTTGACTGAGTCCTGTCCGGCTGTGACTGGTCAGCTTGCCCTGGACCTCATGGTCAATCCCCCCAAACCAGGTGACCCCTCTTACCCAGTTTATGCACAGGTGAGACCCATCAAGATAAGTTACTAAATTATCCATGACAAGGTAAGGCCTTATAGACTCCACGTGGCACAATATTGTTATGCAAGAATAGGTCAAACGGACTGTGACAATAGTACTCTGGAAGTTGATGCCTCAAAGAAATATTTTTTTCCTATTCACAAAAGTACCTCAATATCCGATACAGCACATTCATATCTATACCCTGAACCCCTCCTTTCAAATAGGAGATCAAAACTATCAAGGCCATGCTGGTCCATAACATGAGCAGAGTCCTGGAGGTTTTGAACAATATCCCAGGTATCAGCTGTCAGCCAATTACGGGAGGAGCCTTCATATTGCCCAGGCTACATCTACCCCAAGGAGCCATCCACAAGGCCGAGGTTCGTCACAGGGCAGATACTACATGTTAAACTGCACTGGAAAACCTGGTGTTGTCTCACAGCCATTTCCCAAAATATGTCCAAAAAAAAGACTCAAAATCAAAGACCAAATTCATCTGAAATAATAAGTGTTCCTTTGTGTGTAACAGGCGCTGGGTATGCAGCCAGACCTGTGGTATTGTAAACTGCTCCTTGAGCAGGCAGGAGTGTGTGTGGGCCCAGGTTGTGAGTATGGACAGAAGGAAGGTACCTACCACATCAGGTACACTAATCTCTGACCCCCTGGAAGATAACATACAACTCTTGCATTGCAACTGAGCTTTACACGTCCTCTATTCTCTCTGCAGACTGCGTGTCCTGACCCCAGTGGACTCCATGGAAGAAGTGCTACAACGCCTGAAGAAATTTCACTTGCACTTCCTCAAAGAGTTTTCCTGAAAACTGGCTTCACTTAACCTTATTATAACCCAATAATGAAAAATATGTTTGACTTGTCATGACAGACAGTATGGAGAAAACAAAAACCAACAAGTAACCTAGTTTAGAACATCTTTATATCATCAGACATACCATTTATAATCCATTATTATTAACAATAAATATGTCAACAATTATATGCATTCATTCTTATGTCACTGAAGATCTATGACAAGGCATGTTGACAGTTCAGCTCCATTCAACTTCTGCTTTTAAGAGTTTATTAGAGTGGAATTCTGACCATATCATGCAGAGAAAAACCAGCAGTATTCACAGAGGCACAGATCCAGTAAGCAAGAGTCCACAGCTAAATGAAATATAGGTTCAAGCGCTGAACTTTCATGCCACCTTTTCCCCGAATCCTCGAATTGCAAATCCAGCAGTGCTTAAATTAACAATATTTCCACATGTGGAATTTTAGTATAATTAATTGGCTGATCCTTACCAATAATCTGGCAGGAGTTCACATGACCAACTGGAACTCAGCAGGACTGGACAATTGATTTGGAAGAACAACTTAACTACTTTAAATGGTGGATGCCTATAATGGCAATAACCATGACACAGTTAAGACCTCTTACCACCAACTAGGACCAGAGTTTTTTCAAGAACAAAGAATTACTGTGAAGTGCTTTGACATCCCAGTATTCCAATGCAATCAGTCTACCTCAGAGTCACTGTGGTCACGGTTTGTCTGCATGTCTGCATTGGACTCTGTGTTGTTCAGCAGCTCCACCAACAGGCAGATGAGCTTGCCGTCCTGTGCAATGTGATTGGCTGAGTTGTGAGGTCGCAAGTTGCGGTACAGCATCGTTTGAATAGAGGAGCGTAACTCCCACAGGAGCTCCCAGGTCTGGACAGACAGCTCACAGCGCACCAGAGACCTCCCTGGGAACGCCACCTCCACACGGTCACCGTTCACTGAGGCAGGAGGAGGAGAGGTGGGAGAAAGAGTTAGCGACAGGAAGCAGGGCTCCTACCTTTTCAATTTACATGCTTCTCTAGTGCCTTCCATCACACTTGAAACAATTATCAAGATGCTGGGATTGATCTGGACAATCCCACTGACGCTGGTGCTGATAACACTAGAGGCTCTCAATGCCGCGTCTATAGAGTCACTGCCATATGTTTGTGCAGCATTTGGTGAATGGCGATTTCTCCACAGCACAAATCCCTTTTTAACTACGGCTCGGCTATTCGTGGCGTTAGGAAATTGAAAGGCACCTCTCTCGGTGATGTCACAGTCTGTGAACAGCAGCAGAGCGAGGGGGTGGACTGCTGACGAGTCTCTGATAAACACGTTACCACTGGACTTGATGGCACTGAAGAAGGTCAGCCAGCGACTGGGGAACTGCTCCTTTCCCCTGGAACAAGACAAGGGCTTAATGCACACACGGACGGAAGCAAGAAAAAGCGTGTGAACACTTTGGAATTACCTGGATTTCTGCATGAATTGGTCATCCAATTTGATCTGATCTTCATCAAAGTCACAACAACAGACAAACACAGTCTTCTTAAACTAATAACGCACAAAGACTGATACGTTTTATTGTGTTTGTGTAAACATGCACAGTGCGGGGTGGAGAAGATAAGACGTTCTAGGTTAATGACTCAGCCAAACTCGAGTCCAATCTCATACTTCTTCTTGCCACTGCATGCGGATAAACCACCTGCCACACACAGAAAATCCCTGTTTCCACTATCCTCTAACCCTGAACACGAAAACAATCCCTAAACCTTACCCAATCCTAAAATTGCTTTTCTTTAAAAAAAATTAAATGATCCATTTTATTTTTGTCTGTGTGATGAACTAATTTTCCTACCTGAGCCAAATTTCAAATGTAGTACAGCAATACAAGTCCACACAGACACACACCTGTTGATGGATGAGCGGTGAATGAGCACTGGGCCACTCTGTGTGCGGAAGCACAGGCTGTTAGGACGGAAACGACCTTTGGTCACTGCTCCTCTTTTCACCTGGGCCACAGAAACAGCAGTAGTGAGTCAGGATGCAGGATGTATCTTAACCCACAGGAACACGGGCATCGGTTTGTTTGAGACGGTACCTGTATGAGGTTGGGGTAGAGTCCGGCCAGCAGAACAGCCTTCACCAGCTCGTCCTGTTGGCTGTGTTGGTTGTAGAGGGAGGAGGCTCTCTGGCAGTCGGCTGAACGCGCCACCAATCCAGCCTCAAGGAGATTCTCACTGAACTGGGCGATTAGGCCTTGAACACAGGGGATATCAGAAGTTCAGAAACAGAATGAATGTATGAACAGAACTGTTTGAATCCTAAAAGTCTTCAATCCAACTGGTTGATTCTTCCACATCAAAACCAAATATGGATTCCATGTTGTGTCTCACTGATCACATGCCCAAATCCGCCTTGCAATTGGCCAGAATGCTGCTACAGCCAGGAAGTAGAGCTGTGCAAATGCAGACACTGACAAGGCTATGAATTGGAGTAGTAGAAGTGTAGGGGGTGCCATCAAACACCTGGATTTAATTAGATATCACAACATTGGGGAAAGTAAAATGGGCTAAATATTTCTCTACAAATAAAACCAGTACAGCCATAGTAGTAAGTACAAAGCCGTTGCTAACAAATGCCAAATAATGAATGATGAGGTCTATTTTATGGGGCCTTATAGAGTAAGCCATCGACCTTAGAGTACCCCGTTTATGTGAGTGTGTTGTCCTCTCACCGTTGATGAAGCGCAGGCCTGTTCGAGAGAGTGTGTATCTTTCTGTGTAGTTTTGGATGGTCTCTCTGTCCCTCTCGTGCTGAACACTCCTCCAGCCCAGAACAGCTCTACTGAACACCAGGTAATCACTGTAGCTGGAGCCTCCAAGGGCCTCCTTAGCCTGGAGGGACAGAGAGAGAGAGAGGGGGGAATAAATGTATGGAACAGTGGTCATGTGTCAAATCAATCATCTATCCACAGTTAGACATGTGTTACTTCAAATAGTAAATACTAAAATGATCACAGCGTTAAGAACATTGTGGGCAGTACCGCAGAAATCTTCAGTACATCACATTGTCCAAGGCCAATTTAAACAATGGCTGCTCATGTGAATGTGGACTGAGCAAGAGTCTGACCTTGGTAACCATGGCTCTGTTCTGCATGCTGTTGTGGAAGGGATCTCTGGTTAAACAGGCAGTGACTGACAGCAAAGGTAAGACACAGCGGAAAACAGCAGCCAGCACCAGAACCTTTCCCAGGCGTGGGTCACAGGAGAGGACGGCTACTCTCTCTCCAAGGGGGGTGAGGGCCTCAGTTTTGTCCAGAACACCTGGGGGGACGATAAAGCACTGCTACAATCAAAACCACAACCAGTAACTACAGCACACACTAATGACCACAAACTATCTGGACAAAAACGAACACCCCATTTGCTCAATCCCAACTGCCGGGATGCAATATTTTTTTCCTCAGGTAAAAACCGATATTTAGACTCACCAATCTCTTGCAGGTTGCGGACCGCATCGGTCACAGCCTCAAGCTCCGGACTGTCCAAGACCTGGGACAGGAAATCCACTGCCTGGAGAGATCCAACAAGAGAATATCAATAAATGTGAAAAGGTTTTTATCTCCTCACATGACCTCACTTTTAACTGACCTCACCTTCAACTTAGGGCTGTGGATCTTGGCCTGCACCACCAGGCTCTCAAGAGGGGTACGTAAAATCTCAGGCACAGGGAATGTTTTCATGGACTCCAGCTGTTTCCGTGGGAACAGGTGATAGGCGTGTCCGGGCTGACATCGGCCCGCCCTACCCCGGCGCTGCGTGACATTGGAGCGGGAGATCCAGACGGTGTCTAGACAGGACACCTGGGGTCCAGGTGGGAAACGGGTTAATGACAAACTACTAGCTCAGGACGAGAGGCTTCGTGGACACGTCTGCTGCACAAACTGACGACGTATGTTGACAGTTGTTCCAGTAAGTACTGCCTAGTTAGTTACCAATAGAAGTTAGGACTTTGTCATGTGCAGAATAGTCTTATCAATATTTTTTTTAAATGATGTCCACTAGCCAGAATTAAGGAGCTGGTACGAAATTATAAGACTGACTGAACCAAATCCAGTCTCCAACATTTGTTGGTCATCATACCAAGCATGTCTTCCCTATGTAAGGATTGATGGGTGAAATACAAACCTGATAATTACACAAGCATAGCCAATGAATGTACATATACTAAATGCTACGTTTCATGGAAAATGGCAAATCTTTGGGGTTAATCACTCAACTATCTACAGACATAAGGCAGCTTCCATTGAACTAATCAGTGTCAGAAGGGCTGAACACAGACCTTGGTACGTGCATCATAGTTCTGCTCCTTCTGAGAACCCGCATCCACTACATGAACAATGTCATCAATGGTGATGGAAGTCTCAGCAATGTTGGTCGCTAGGACAATCTTCCTCCGGCCCACAGGGGGGCGCTGAAACACAGTCTGCTGGTCGCTCACTGACATACTAGAATGTACTGGGAACAGAGACATTAATTCAAACAGGATAGTACCGGAGTGACACACAGAGACAAAATCTCCAAATGCACTGACTTTTAATTTGGGCATAATATTTGCCGAACTCTGACCTGACCAGGAAGAATACATGTTCTGTTGTGGACAGAAAAGTGGGACCAAAACTTAAGACAAATAACATCATAGGCCTCTTATTTCTGTCCTTACATGGCAAGATCATTGGAGAGCCTGAGAGGAAGGATGATTTCTGCTCTAGTCTCTGTTGCACGGCCTTAATGTCCTGCCAGCCTGGGAGGAAACACAGCACGGCACCTGGAGAAGGGAATCACCAACCAACCATCGGTCAGATCGGAGCTGAACAGACATGGTGAGATGAAGTAAAACTATGAAGCGTTGGTTACCTGGCTCTCCATGTCTGTGAATGTGCTCTATCACATTAGCTACTAAGTCCAGGTCTGGTGTGGCTTCATTCCCCTCCTTAACATGAAGCCACATACGAAGGTTATATTAAATATGTAACAACCATCAGAGCAAAATATTCAAATGTACAGTACAGGGTTGAAAAAGTCCGCCCTCAGACTAACTCACCCATCCCTTGAAGTCCGTCCTATTTGGAGGAGGAGACGGAGGCCTTCCCATCTCCGCCAGAATATCCTCCAGGTAGAGGTCCCTGACGGGGTGCATGAACCCAGGCACGCTGACCACAGGGCAGCCCCCGAAGTACTGGGCAAGCCTCTGGTTGTCCCCAGTGGCGCTCATCAGCACCACGCGGAGGTGGGGGTTGTCTCGGATGGCAGGTTTCAGCAGGGCCAGCAGTAGGTCCGTGTTGACGTCCCTCTCGTGGACCTCGTCCACCACCACGTGGCTGATGCCCCTCAGGGAAGCATTGCTCTGAAGCTTCCTCAGCAACACCCCCACTGTCAGGAAGAGGAGGGCCCCCCCACTGTGCTCCGGCGGACGGCTCTCCAGACGCACCTACTCAGGGGGATTGAGATGGGAGAATTAGTGACATCACAAGCGGCCAATTAACACGTGGAGCTACAACAGAGGGAGGGGCAGCTGTTAAATGAATAAAGGATAATGATTAGTGGTGAGTCGCTGTGTTGCTGATCAGAAACACCGGTGACAATATCATTAGTAAACAGCAGGTTCCTTTTAACTCACCTGATATCCTACAGAGTGTCTGAGGGAGGGGCCCATCTCATTAGCAACACGGTGGGCCACTGACACGGCACTGATCCTCCGAGGCTGGGTCACCAGAATGTTACAGTCCGCCCCTTGCCCACCTCTCACACGCCCCTCCAACAGGAAGCGAGGGATACGTGTCGTCTTTCCGCACCCAGTCTCCCCGGCGATCACGACGACCCGGGAAGACTCCACCGTCGATAGCACGCGTTCCCGATGGGCGTCGACCGGGAGTTCCAACCCCAGGCCAGGCCCCGCCCTGTCCCACTCTTCCAGTAGGTCAGCGCTCAGCTGCTCGGCCTGCTGGGTAGAGAGGGGTCGATACAGCTTGCCTGTAATGGCATCTGTGACAAGGTCCTCTTCCTCTTCTTCATCCTGTTGGTTTAATCTCTGTTGGCTTATCTCTTCCTCTTCCTCCCACAGTTTCTGCATCTCTTTGGCCACTGGGTACTGGGCAATTTAAGACAACATGTCAACATGGCAGAAGAGTACGTTCCTGGCCAGTGACACCAGATACAGTGTCGACATTGGTGTGATGATTCAGGATAACTGACCTGTGTGAGGTATTCTCTGACGTCCTGCTCCAGGTACTCCGGTATCTCCAAGGGATAGGGCTGTCGGTCTCTCTCCCCTGCTTCACGCATCTCCTCCTTGTGGTACTTAACATGTGTCAGAGGCTGGTTGTTCTCATCAAGCAGATTCATTTCCTGGAGATGAAAGTTGGTGATGTTTATTATGTTGTTGTAGTAGTAGTAGTAGTAGTAGTAGTAGTAGCAGTAGCAGTAGCAGTAGCAGTAGCAGTAGCAGTAGCAGTATTATTCACTTCTTTAAATTATGCTCTGTTGTTACAATGGTTCTTCTAGAGTACACCCATAGGCATTAAAGGAAGGTTTCCATAGAGAATCTTTCCTCTGCGGTGCTCACCTTCAGTTTGAGACAAGCCAGTGCAGCCGCTTTCCTCTCTGCTCCCACTCTGCGAGGACTAGCGGCCACAAATGTCATGTCTTCAGGCCAGCGCATGGTCAGCTCACAGTGCTTCATCTTACCGCCTACCGTCTTGTACTGAACCAGCTCCTGCACAGAAGAGTAGAAGAGAGAGTTGGGAGAGAAATTTGTAGCATAACTTGTGATTGTCAGACAGGCTGTGCCATAGTATATTACAGGCTATATTACTTATCAGGTTGACCTTAGGAGTGCCACTGACCTTGAATCGGTTGGAGGAAGTGGCCATCTGGACGACCCTGTTCAGCAGAGCTTTAGGATTCATGAACATGGAGAGAGCCTGGGACAGCTCAGTACTCTCCTCGGTTGCCCTGTAAACATAAACATTTCCATCACAGTTTAAACCCCTGGTCCAGAGGTTGACAAATACACACTGTAGGTAGTAATACGTTTACAGTAATACCATGATGGTCTCTGAGATTCCAAATGTTCATTCTGGAGGTGTCTTCTAAGCACTTGGACATCTTCTGTGCAGCGAGACTCCTCCGGGTCATCCAAGGACGACAGTGGTCCACCTCGCCCAACTCTGGCCACCTGATTGTCTGGTCTCAGCACACCCAACTCCTAAAGAGATAGAGATCGAACAAACAATCAAATGTATTTATGAAGCCCTTTCTACACGAGCAGTTGTCACAAAGTGCTTTTACAAAAAGAGAGTGGAGATGGGAAAGATGTGGGGTAAAAGAGCCACATGGAATGGGTTAGACGTTGACGAATTGAATGCTCCATTGCTAACAGAGAGGACAGGCCTTTCCTCTCACCCTCAGTTTGTGACAGGCAGCGGCTGCAGCATATCGCTCAGCATCAATCTTCCTGGAGGCTATGCCTTCCAACTCCATCTTGCTGGGCCAGAGGAGTGTGACAGTGGCTCTCTGTTGACAGACATATAGTGACAGTGATGCCATCATTAGAGTTTGGGAAGAGGTCTCAGGTCAAGAGTTCTAATAGTGCCTTGTCTGACCTTGACTCCAGCATCTTCGGTGCAGTGATACTGGATGTGTTGGGAAAGGTCAGATAACCCAAGCGCCCGGGATATGGTTGTAAACAGCAGGTTCTTAGGTTCAGGGTACTCTTTCAGAAGGTCATTACCTTTATCATATGAATGATGAAAGATGGAGGTCAAATTCACTAGTAATAACAGGTTACATAAACAACTTAGCAAGCTGTTATTGCCAAACACCTAAAAGAGACACATAACGAATCAGCTAAAGACAATGCATTAATCATGTCGGACAATAACGTCAGCTTTTGCTCTGAGATAACTACTCAAGTCTCAAGAGTCAAGGTGCTTTGCTCAGGCTATTGGCTGGACTCCGATTAACAGCATTTCCCACTCACCCCGTCTTTTCTGCGCCGCTGACGGTGCAGTGTCTTGATACCTCCGGGCTTTTGTTTTGTACCATCGGACCCGATTATAATTTAGTTTAATTAGACTCTCAGTACCTAAAGACTTCCCAAGGTTGCACAACGCTCCGAGTCGCACGAGTACTGCCCCGGGTAACGCCATGTTTGAACAAACGCCGGCTGCTTTGCACTTCCTTGGTGACAACAACGAAATAGGAAATATGTAATGACAGGTGCACGCATTGCCACCTAGTGGTGTGGAATGGAAAACGTGGCTTAAAATGTTACTACTTAAAAAAATAGATTTATCGTGTCTTTTGCTGAAGCACGGTCCGTCATGGTGGTCTTTGGATGGGAGAGCATTTTCTTAAGATACATTTTAACATGATATTTGTGGTTATCATGATTCCAAACGTTGAATAGGTACAAAAAACTCCGTGGTGAACTTTTCTTTCAAAAGTTTAGAAATCGCTTTACTCAAAAATGTATAATTGTATATGTATTCACAGGAATGTTATAAAGCAAACATACATTTTACACAAAAATGACTTTTCATTGCATAAATGTTCAAGTAATCGTTCAGCACAAATATTTAGTTGTATGTTTTCAAAGTTTAGAAGCACTTTTTTTCAATGTTTGGAAGCATATATGCTTATGGGAGAATGATACCCCCGTTCTAATTTCTGAACCAGAAAATCTGAAATAATTGGAGTATGTGAGCCCCAATGCTGTCCCTAGTGTAAATATTACGTAACAGTTGAAAATTACTGTATGGAGTCAGTCATTCTTCAGTTCCACCTGGCAATGGGGTGTCCTATCCCAGGCAGGCCTGGTGATAACAGCTTGTCCTGGGTATATATTAATCTATGGGAAAGGAGGAGAATTGAAGTATGGAACTGGTTCTTGCTTTGCTTCTTGCAGTCACAGCAGCTGGTGAGTAAGCAATACAATGTTATCAAATTGTTTGGTTTAAAACCTATAATAGAAAAAAAAAATCAGCTCATGTAATTATGTCTCAAAATGGGCATATATTGTTTCTTATTGCCTATAATGAACCTGAGTAGAAAATGTAATACAATTTTTGAATGACCACTTATATCCCTTGTCTCAGGCTGTGGCATTCCCAACTCCCCTCCTAGCACCAGTAGGGTCATAAACGGTGAGGAAGCCCGGCCTTACAGCTGGCCATGGCAGGTAAGACTGGGAGTCATAGTATGAAGAGAAGTTCATACTATGAGAGTTCACAGATAATTAAAAGTATGCTATGAATACAGGGAATGCATTTAAACTACTTAACAAATCAAATTATGAAAGGTCGGAATGAAAATAAAAATTGGAAAACAAACCAATTCCAATAACTCATAAACATTACACCAATTTAAATAGTATAACAAAATAACACGGACCTGGTTCAGCAAAAATATACATTGTATTTTATCATCCACCCATTTAATGACCTGCTTGTACTTTGTTTTGTAACTCATCTACAGGGAGCACTGGAGCTAGTGACCACCAGATTTTACATTCTGTAATGAATACAGAGTCGGGATCCATGATCAGAAGCGCGGTTTATTTTAGACCAAGGCACAGAACGTTGCGCAGGAGTCGTAGTCAAGAATCAGACAGGAGTAAAAAAACAGGTTGTCAGTCAGCAGAAATAAACTGTACAATAAGGGAGCAGGCAGGAGACAACGTCATCAAACAGATAAGCTCAAAGTCGTAACCGGATAATCAAATACGGAAAAACACTTAAACAATCAGAGTGCAGACAATATTGGCAATACCTCGCAAAAAAACAGGGGGACTGAACTGAAATGTAAAGGATGGCGCGTAGGGACATGAGTGCATGCACAGGTGCTCAGAAATTGGGTGATTGTGATCTTAGGCATGTGCTGCGTTCTCATGATCTGACAGGGCTGAGGGCATGACCTGATGGCAGACCTCACACATTCCTGGTTTATTAATATGTAAAGATAGTCTCAGACACACACACACACAAATCTTCCACTATCGTGATATCATGTCTTTGGTAATAAATACCCAGTAACCATCTGGTTAGTATATCATCTTGATATTAAAAATCATTGCCACCTATTTTTAGGTTTCTCTGGAGTCGTTCTTCCCCACCTGTGGAGGTACTCTAATCGCGGATAACTGGGTCATGACAGCCGCACACTGCATAACGTGAGTCCAGCACACAATATACCATGAAACTGGCTTTAGGATTTCTATAAATTATCATCAAATCAGGCTACTGTACTGTATGTAAATAGGTAGTAGAAGGTTGATGTAATGTATAGTCCATAAAAGCCAATTGGAGGAGCATCTCAACCAACATGTGGCACTGTAGGACTAAAGTCTTCACTTGTCAGAGGGTAAAATAAACTTCGGTCCATTTGTGTTGTGTGGCTTGCTATGGCTGTTATGAATGGATAATAACACAACTGTATAATAAACTTGTTTGTCTGGGTTTCCTTAATATCTGAGCCAGGTTCCACACCTACAGAGTGGTCCTGGCAGAGCATGACATGAAAATCGACGAGGGCCACGAGCAGTCAATCATGGTGGACAAGATGATAATTCATCCTGACTGGAACGGTAACTGTGTCTCGTGTGGGTAAGAAAGAGCCCTGCAAGTCCTTTGTGATTACAGTCCGATGTAAAGCACAAACAGGTTTAAGTAAAACTAGGTCTGCAAACTTCACAGAGATATCCACACTGTGTCCTTGGGGAAAATGACTAACCTGAGTCACTTTCATAGACAAGCGGCTGAATCAATAATGCCTGACAGTACTTAAAATGTTAGTGGGCCACAGATCAAAACATGATGTATGGTCTTCTTTTGTCTTCTAGCCTTGCTGCAAAATAACAGAAGCAACTATGTTCAGTGACTCATCCCATTTTCTAGCCCTGACTGCATAGGCCTTTTCCTCTATTGTTCTCTTGTTATTTTGAGGAATGACATTGCTCTGCTGAAGCTGGAGAAGAGTGCTGCGATCAATGACAAGGTCCAGCTGGCCTGCCTTCCAGAGAGTGGTGCCATTCTAACCCACAACCAGCCCTGTTACATTACCGGCTGGGGACGCCTCTACTGTAAGACCCTCACTTCTGCCTGGTTCAATTTCAATTTGCACCCTTTTATGCTCACTTTTGTTTAGACTTGCAATGTAGTCTCAACGTAACTCTTAAGCCCGGAGACTTCAAGGATTTGTCTCTAGAGATGGACCAACACAAAAAAGGCCACACACTTCAAAGCTATTCCCAAATGAATGGCACGCTGACATTTAATTTTCCAACAAGAAAGGAGTGTAGATTTAAACAGTGGGTGTAGTCTTTTTACTAGCCCTCGCTCAGCAGGCTCATGGACTTATAGAATTGATGGCTCCAGACTTTTGTAGTCAGAGGTGACGTCTTCGTTCTGGCAGAGCACGACTAGTCATTGTACACACAGTATATATTCTGATGAAAAACCCACCTAAATACTGTGGTCATGTGGTAGTGTCTTAGTTGTTCATTTTCTCTCCTCTCAGCTGGCGGTCCAGCAGCGACCCAACTGCAACAGGCAATGCTTCCTGTGGTGGAGCACAGTGTCTGCAGGCTTAGTGACTGGTGGGGCAGCTCTGTGAAGACCACCATGATCTGTGCTGGCGGAGGAAGCAAATCCGCCTGTCATGTGAGTGCTCATAATTCTATTAAATCAATGGTCAAATGAGCTAAACTGTCAATGTTACATCTGAATTGTGAACTTGTACAGTATATACTGGTACTGCTATTATCATCTGAAATGCCTCCCAGAATTATTGGCACCCTATGAATATATGAACAAAAAGCTGTGAAAAAAACTGTTTTTATTTTAACTCCTTACATCATCTTGTACCCCATAAAACCTAGAGTCCAAGTGAAAAAACGTCAAGGAATAATTATTTTGAGTATTTGGACCGTTTATTCTATACATTTTACAAGTGCCTTCGGCAGCAATCACAGTTTCGGGTCTTGCTTATGCCTCTACCTGCTTCACGCACACGGAGAAGTCCTTCCGCTTCTGGTCCTTGTCATGTTAAAAGATTAACATTTGACTCAGCTTAAGGTCCTGTGTGCTCTGGGTCAGGTTTTCTTCAAAGCTCTGTTAGAGTGGCCATTGTGTCCAAGGCTTTCTTGCTCTGTTACTCATTTGGCCGGACAGCCAGCTCTATGAAAAGCCTTTCCAACCGTTTCACAATGGAGCCCACTAATATCTTGGGAACTTTCATTGCTTTAGCAGTGAAAGTGTTTGAGTAAGGGATCATTTCCATTGTGGCTGTTTGACTTCATCTTCCCAGGGTGACTCAGGTGGGCCTCTGAGCTGTCAGGACAGAGATGGTAAGTGGTTCGTCCAGGGGGTCACCAGCTTTGTAGATGGTAAAGGCTGCAACACCCCCCAGAAACCCACTGTCTTCACCCGTGTGGCCTCCTTCATCCCATGGATCAGCCAGGTGAGTTATAACTTCCAGCAGGTTAATGTAATGCCATCACTTAAATAATGCCATCTGATACTATGTAGTGCCTAAATAACTGTACTCTGCTGCAGTATGGCTCACAACAAGGCATGTATGGTAAGAGAGCTTGTGTCAAAACCTCAAACAACAATGCATAGGATTAACTAAAATATAATTTCTTTTGTTTGCAGACCATGGCTCAAAACTGAAATGAACCTCCAGTCCTACATACTGTATAATAAACCAGTCCTGAACAATAAAATGCATTATAATCAAATGCTTCTAATAGCTTACTAGAGAAAATAGATCAGTATGTTGGTTTGTTAAAGAAAACAAATATTTAATGGCTACAATCTACAACATATATTATTTCAACAAAGTGAAAAACATCACTGAACAATGCAGTTGGTGTTGGTCACTACAGAGAATGCTAAGTCTACCATCCAGCAGCATAGACTGAAGTCCTCATCGCACATGAAGGAATGCTTTGGATACATTTCCCTCACAATGACCTCGACGGTCATGGGTCAACTGCAAATCACATGTTATGGGTCTGAAGGGTTCCAGGTGAAGAAGTCCATGTCCTGGAGCTCCTCAGGCAGGTAGTCCTGCTCCACATGGGCACTGAAGGCAGGGTTGTACTTGTAACCTTTAGAGTAGCCCAGGTCCTTCATCAGCCTGGTGGGGGCATTGCGGAGGTGGAGAGGAACAGAGGGCAGAGGGCCCTTATGGTTCCTCAAACTGGCCTTCACGTTATTATACGCCTTGTAGATCTCCACAGACTTGGGAGCCCTAGCCAAGTACACCACACACTGTGCCAAAATCACCTAGGGGGGGGGGGGG